>CAEGAD010043956.1:0-41973 GCA_903067055.1 Poeciliopsis paucimaculata
TACAGGTTGTCTCCTTGAGATCCAAAATCTCATTTACAGTTGAGAGAGTTTTGATAAAACACCAAAAGAAATAATTATGATAAAAAAATACAAACAGCAACAACACAAGTAATTAAGAAATTTGACTTGATTTAAGTAAACTGACAAAACATTGGCTAGTCAATCTGACTTTAAATGCTGTAAATGTTCTCAGCACAGGTTTCAGACAGGAAGCGTCCAACGACTGCTTCCAGTGCAAACAATCGCTGCCTCGTGTTTAAATGGTGCCACACTCAGGGACTGACTAGGCTGGGTTTCTACTAAATGAAGACGGTAAGAGGATTGTCTGCTACTGATCAAATGCACATTGCACATCTTGTGTTCTTGATAACTGTCGGCAAGAAAACAACCGATGGAGAAATGTGTGCTTTTAGACAAGTGTTGGCTGGATATGATGTCAAGTAACAAAGCAAACCAAGGATAATTTGGGCTTTGATAAACTTAAGCCATGTAGACAGAGTTCAGTTCAATCAGTAGCAGATGGAATTCAATTTGAAATCCCTTGTAAAATGAATGAATCGCTGTGGAACTGTGGACCAAGTGATTGGTGGTACTAAAAAGTGCAGCACATTGCTCTGACACGGGCAGCCAACAACATATGGCCACAGGTTGCCAGCTACATCGATCCCTCCAATCAGAAGCCTTCACAGAAGCCTGGCGTCGCAACATTTTCGACCGTTTTTGCCCTTTGTTAAAATACGCTAATAGAATTAGCTTGTGTGGATATCTCAGTAAGGAACTCCGTTTGTTTGTAGCGACTTGCTGCTGACGTTTTGAGAAGTTGGCAGTTGTTTTCAAGACAAAAAGAGCAAATAAATAAAAGTTCTCCCCCCGTTTGCCTCTGGCGTGGAAATTTCGTCCGGAAACGATTACGAAGATGGACTGCACCTCTTTTTATGGCGGGAGCAGGTGCTCACTAATCCAAATGAATTGCCCCGGATTGATAAAAACGGAAAGAACACAAAGTTCGGAACAGCACAAAACCATCAGAAAATTCAACAAAGCCACATGTGCGCACAACTACAAAGTCGAAAAGATTCATTGAAAGTTCTGATCCTGAGTTTCATGGACACCCTCATATTTCTAAATTAAAAACACAGTCTCAAATCATGAAGTAATCCACAAAAACTGTTCTTTCTAGATTTTGGCTTGATGTTGCCCAACCCGTAGCCGCTGTTTCAAAGAGTCGATACTTAATCGAATCGGAAGAACAGAGAAAGTATGAAAATCTATTTCACAGTTCAGACTCCAGAGATGAGTTCTTGGCCGATTCTTGACTTTTCAGCAGCTTTTAGGCTTCTATTGTTTAATCTTTCATACTGGATTTTTTTAAAGCGCTGGTAAAAGACTTTACTGTTTCTCCTGTTTTAATTCTATCTGCAACTGCTGGAGAAATTAAGCTTTTTGGAAATATTTCAGCTTTTGAAAGTAACAGAAACTGAAGTTCCCAAGATAAGAGCAACCTGTCTTTCAAGCACTCAACCTCAGGCTTTAGACTAAATTTGTATGTATAAATCAGAATTATTGAATGATGTCACTCTGTATTTTTAGCCATGGCTATCATATTGTGAGAGTTTCAAACTGGCCCATTTCGATTTCAAGACAAAGACATCCCAACCCCACAACTTTGCATTTTAAGTAAGTTAAAAATAAAACTGAATGCATTTTGCCGTAAGTGGTGATCTATTTGTTTCCTGGAAACATCAAATCCATATCAACCTGTCTTTCTAATGTCCTTCATCCTTTTTGTTTCAATGGTGATGACAGACATGTTAGCATAGGGAAAAAAAATCCCAGTTTGAATGTCACACGCATGATCCTCTGGTACAAAAGTACTGGGGATAAATCTATTTTATCAATGAATCAAACTTTCTGGTTGAAGATTTAATTTTTGGAAAACCTGCACCCATTTCTTCAGTTGGACTTTTAATTCAGGTCAACTCCTAAAAGGGTTATGATTACAATAAAAACAAGTTTTTGAAAATAGTTTCTGTCATTTTTTAGTAAAAAAAAGATTCAAATCAGATTTGGTATAAAAAGAAATTTGAGATTTTATTTAGAAACTGAGCCCTACTGCTAGTCAGTGCAACTCAGACTTTGCACCAATGATCCAAAAGCAACAATATTTAGCCCTATTCAATGTTATCTGGACGCTTCACTCACCTGAGGATGCTGGATGCTTGAAACCTGTGTCGTCACTTCCTTTCTGGTTAATTCGGATAGTTGTTAAGTCACCACCTGGTGGCGTTTATTCAGCATCGTTTTTTTTTGGTTTTTTTTCAAAATGACAGCCCACTTGACAAAATACAAGACAGCAGGACAGCAGGTTTATAGATGTGCAAGGTCACACTGTTGGTTTGCACAGTGGTATGAAAAATTGTTAGCTCTCTTCCTGATTTCCTTTTTTTTGTCATGTTTGTTGCACTTCAGTACATTAAACTAATTTAAATATTAGTCAAAGAGAACACAAGTAAACACAAATGAATTAATAAGGGAGAAAAAAAAATCTAAACCCACATGGGTATGTGTGTAGAAAGTGATTGCCCACTAAACCTACTAAGTGCTTGGGTCAGTTTCCGGGGACAATCCCCGTTTTAGGTGACCTGTCCCCGGCTGAAGCTGTCCCCGGAAGAGTCCTCGATTTTAGGATTTTATGAATGAGAAAAGAAAGTTTAAATTTCTTCCACTTTGAAGGGGCAGTCAGTGTTGTAGTACTTTAGGCCGGTCTTGGTCTCGAGACCATTTTTTGATGTCTTGTTTTGGGTCTTGGGCACTGAGGACTCGGGATTTTATTTCAAGACCAGCCAAGACCGCAATGTTTAGTGGAAATTTCACTAAACGTACAGCACACTTATTTGTTTTCACTGGATTCAAAATGCACCGATTAAAATCCAAGCAATAACGTGACTTACCAGTTACGTGTTTCTGTTATTCCCCCTCCCCATCTTTCACTCGCACGCAGCGCTCTGAGACATGCGCAGTGGTTTTCTTTGAGCGGCAGAAGATGGCTGTCTAATCGTCAGTAATAGACTTGCGCTGAATAAATCATAAGAAATCCGATGGCGACAGCTAATTCAGCAGCGCTTTGTGCTTGATTACTTCTTGCTTGTAACCAAGCAAGAAGTTCATAGTGGTTCACTGACCACTATGAACACTGGTCAGTGTTCATAGTTGAGCGTTGTTTACAGTCAGGGCATTGCCTCAGTTGCTGTGTTTAATGGTGCAGACAGCATTATCTTTTTAGATAATCAGAACAAGGAGTATGTTCTGCTTTTAATATTGGTTACATTTATTTCAGCTCTAAGTATTTAATATCTAGGTGTTTTTTGGAAATGTGAATCTTTCAGATCAATTTGATTAGTAATTTTGATCATATTTCACATTCTGGTCTTGGTCTTGTCTTGGTCTCCGGTTAGGTGGTCTTGACTGCAACACTGGGGGGAGCATTACGTTTTCCAGGCAGATAGTGGTATTTTGTAGCATAATCAAGTAACTATGTTACCTTCAGTTGTATAAAATATTTTTATACATCAAAAATGCGTTAAAAGTCTTTTAACACCTTGAAATTGGGGCTCTGTCTCTTTAAAAACTCCTCTTTCTGAAAATCCGCTGTCAGGAAGTCATCACAACATGGCTCCTCAGTTATCCCTTTAACAACATTTTTACCAAGCTCCTATAATGAGCTCAGCTGATGCTCACTTCCGCTGGGTGTTTGGTAATTGCTCCTGGCTAGTCTGAAGGAGTGGACTGGAGGAGTTGCAAGGGGACACGGGAGCTGAAAAGTTATCAGCTGCAGTTTGGAGGAGGAGCTTCTCACTTGAAGGTGGAGCTAGGTCCACCCAGGCATTTTGCTCAGCTGTATGGTTGCTATGGGAGATTAAAAGATTTTGCAAACATGCATGAAAGAGTAAAAGCAACACTCCGCGTATGTTTTTAATGAGGGAATAACGTCATAACATGATGTAAAACACAAAAAAGTCGCTTTAAGCTTGTCAAGTCACCAGATGGAAACATCTACATGAGGCAGATGGAAGCGGTTTAGTCATCCATCCTTACCATACCATAGTGGATGACGGCTCACCCTCATGCCCCTACCCCCCTACTCCACCCTTCACCACCCTCAACCCTCGTTCCTTCAGTAGCAGATTCGTCCACGACCCACATTTGAATACCATCTGTTTGCGGTCAGGCTGGGAGTGAGTGCTGGGAGCAGTGGAGGAAAAACTTCTACTGTTAATGACACCTCTGCACTCTCAGACTTATTTAACATCAGCAGTCATCCAACCACAGCCGGAACCCACGACGGAGGCTCATGTTGCTCCGTCCGGCAGGCTGCTCCCCAGCCTCCGTGTTGCGTCCCACGACCCAATGGCAAACGCAGACACTCGACCAAAGAGCTTCGTAGCCAGAGGGGAAGGCGGTGGGGAGACTCTGGGACTGCTCTGTCATGGCCAGTAGTGCCTGGATATGAATCAGACCGTGAGGAATGGATTACCTACCATTCTAATGCTGCGCAACAGGCCCGTGAGGTAAGCAAAGACCAGATGCTACGGTCGTCAGCGTCCTACTCACCTGGCTGTGGACCAACCAGCTACTCTGCTTTTTGTTGAGGCCGATGAAAATGAAGACGCTACGTGCTCCCAGAGGAGGGCGCTAGGGAAATATAGCCTTCAAATCCACTTTTTTCCCCACTGTGATGACAGGACACGGTGCCTTGTAAAAACATTTAAAAATACTTAAACATTTCTTTCATCTTTTAGCCAAAAACTTTGCTTAAACAATAGATTGCTAAGAAAATGAATGTAAAAAAGAATTTAGTAATGCCATCAAATAAAATAAAGTGATCAAATTATGAAAATAAAGTCATTATATCATATGAATAAGATAGTACGGGAGTAAATTTGTACTTCTATGAGGATAAAAAGTCAAATATTACAACTTTATTCTCACATTATTTTGACTTCATTCTCATAGGACATTGTTGTCCTAGTAATGTAGCAATATTCTAATAATATCAGTTTATGGTCATAACATGACTTTATTCCTCATAACCTGGTGTTGGTAGCAACCCAACTAATCCATACATAAAAAGAAACCACAACTAATAAGTTAAGAACTTAAGTTTTGTGTAGTAACTTAAGTGAAAATGAAAATTTCATGTCAATATCACCTCTAGAAATATGTTAACGTTTATAGCTGAATATCATCAATATAACAGTGAATGTTTATATATTACTATATATGTGTCTCTTCCACACATATATAGTAAAAAGACTTGGTCCAGTTAAAATTTTTATCTCACTTAGAGGCGTCAGATTTAGTAAGCTGGCCGTACTTAAATGGCAGTTGGTGGTTCACTAGACATGTTTTTGAGATTAATTTGAAATGGTAAAGTAATTAAACACATGTTGGTGCCACAAGATTGGAGGCAAATTGAGCAAATGAAATCAGCCCCCCAGTTGTGTCGAGTTGTTCTGACAACATTAACTTTATGCAGTCCACTCAAAACTCTGCTGCTCCTGGAATCTCTCTAAATTTGTCTCTTGGATACAATTTAGTCAAATAAAGCCAGAGTGACCCGAGACATTCTGTGAGTCCTCGAAGCGATGGAACAAATACGTCATTCACCCAAAACAAAACACAACAAAGACTCTCAACTGCTACCAGCACACAGGTGGAACGACCACCCTGTGAACCTCCTGGGAAGGTTTTCTGACCAGAGGAAAAACCATCATCATCGTCATCATCCCCCACTGCTTGCCAGGCTACTGTGTGACTGACTGCTGTGGAGGGAATTGAAGGTCATGGTGCTGCTTGATCTCAGCCGCCATTCGCTTGGCAAGATCGTCTGACTCACTGCCCAGAGCTTTTCGTGGGTGTCCATGGAACTGGGGGCTGGTAAATAGTTGTGTAATTTCAAACTTCCATAATAAAAACAGATCCAGGCCGCAACTTTTAATGAAATAGCTGAGGAAACTATTGAGACAGCACAACTGGAGTGGAGAGACTGCTATTTGTTGCCAAGGCGTTGTCAACACCAGACAGTCTGGTGTGTTTGCGGCTCTGTTTTACAAGGTTTCTCTGCTCCAGCTTTGGCGGAAGTGTCTCCCCTTGTGCGCGTACCAGGTGCTGGAGCGTCATGTGGGAAGTGGACTAGTCTGTTTCATGAGTCATTATAGATGTGATGCCAGGGGGAAAGTCGGACCCCGGGGGTACGCCCCCCACAGGACACACAGATGGATTGGGATGTGCCGTTAACTCAGACCCACTTTTAAAACTGAGGTCAGAGATTTTTTGAAACTATGAGTAATTTCTTCCCACAAAGTATCCAATATATATTTTTTAATTAGTTGGACTGGGTTTTTATTTATTTTTTTAGATTTTCAAGCATAAATAGCACTGTATAAACAACTTGCCGTTCTTCAGATGTTAAGTTTCTGTCTAAGACAAAAAAAACCAACCAAACAAACAAACAAAAAAAAAAACATCAAATGTGGATAACTTTTTTTCTTAACACTTTTAGATATAAGCTGGTGTCTGGTATCAGTTGGACAAAGGGAAAGCTCCTCAATTTTTATGTGTTCATTCACCTTCTTATGCAACAAAGTGGAGTGCCTCTTGGTTCTTTTTTTAGGGTGAGACTGTTTTAAAATCAAATCTGGCAACAAACTACAGCAATCTCCATGTCTGTCCATTGTCCATCACAGATGCATCTAAACAGGATGTACAACAAGAATCTAGGAATGTAATTCATTCAGTAAATGTGGCCAAATGATATCCAAGAGGAGCACAGTGATGGCTGCTGAGGGGTTTGAAAGGCTTCAACATCCACAATATTGCCTTCAACTATGCAGATAGTGAAGACAGCTAGAGATGCTTTTGGGATCCAACAGGCAATCAGAAACTTTAATGAGGCTTTAAGGAATTACCTAAGCCCCTGTGAAGTACCCACGAAGAAGAAAGCAGGTCCTAGGAAGACAGCCAGATGGTTAAAAAAAAAAAAACATCCTTCGCCCTCCCACTCCTCAGATGAACCACAGGAATATGAATACAACCAAAGGAAAAAACAAAAACCACTAATACTAAGACAAGAAAACTTCTCACAATGCATGCAGGGTATTCATCTAAAGTCCAGTACCCTTAAATTGTTCACTTATGGTTGTGTTTCACTAGAACCTAGCAGTGTAGCTCGACTCAGTTCAGCTCTACTCAACAGAGTTTGAGTAGTTTTCCTTCACAATTGGACAGCAGCTTTTGTGGGCGGGGTCATCTTAGAGTTGGGCGGCTCCAGAGTCTGAAAAGTAGCATGATAAGATCTGTACAACAACCCAACAATAGAGGAAGCTATATTGAACATCCTGGTCAGTCTGTGGTTTTTTTGAGAATCACTGGCTGTTACAAGTTTTTACAAATGGCGGGTTGAACTATTGTAAGGATGTCGCTCTCATGACGCAACCAGTGGCTGGACAACAAATCAGGCTTGGAGCCCAAGCAAAGTAGGTTCTACAACCGACGCCTACATTTGTAGGTGGACCACAGTTCAATTAGACCTTCCAAATGAACCGGACTTCTTAGGCAAACTAACCGAGTTCGATTAAAGCGAACTAAATAAGAGTGGTGAGAATGCATCTTTAATTGACAATTGAATGTGGTAAATAAGACCCTAAGTACATAACTACATAAAATTTAGCCTGTTTATATTGAATTAATGACCAGTTACATCGTCACAGTGAATGTTAGCAGCTGAGTGGCTAATATTGTGTTGAAATAACGGACCTGTTCTTTGTGTAAAATCGCTACATCATTTCTTTACCATCTTCCTATTTCATAATCAGGTCACTTTGATTTTAAGTACTGGTCTCTGAAGAATGAGGAAGCTTTTTTAGACTCTTCTCAAACTCGGCAACATGGGGTCAGAATATCTGACTTAAGACGATTAAATCTTAAGTTAAATCTTCTAAATCCAAGTGTTGGGGTTTAAGCAATACCCCAGCAGTTTTTTTTTGTATGCACTTTGACATCTGTTTGTGCTGAAATCCATAACTACAAGACAATGATGAGGGATCCCTAAGGCTCAGTGAAAGTTTTTAAATGGACAGCTGTTTTGAGTTCTTGAGCTTCAGTGGTTTAGTCAAACTGACAGGAAACATGAATGTGTCTGCATCGCTCAGAAATGTTCCCAACTCTCCCAGCAGAGCAGCGTGGACTCCAGTCTTCAAATAAACCATCTTCTCAGTCAGTAGTGGTTTGTGTCTGCTGTTGCTTTCCTGTGCAGCAGATCAGATCAGTCTGCTTAACCAGGTTTTTTGCTTTCCAAGAGATGCAGTATGTGGGACAGTGTCACCCGCAGGCAACAGATGGCTATCTCTGGTGTCATTATTTTGGGTGATGTATCACATTTTTCTAGGCAACCGTCTTACTGTTGGTGCGCTGTTTGCTGAAACAGAATCTGATTCATGGACTTAGTACCACTTGATTGGACCGGAACCCTACAAAAAATAAAGCAAAATTTTTCACACTTCTTGACCTCTTTTACATTTTGTGTTGTTACAAAATGTAACTTCACAAAATGTCAGGTTACGTTTGTCACGTATTTTATATATAGATAGATGACGTAAGGATATTTTACTTATATACTTGGATACTGTATATGTACTGTAGACAAATAAAATTAATATATTTTATTTTATACATAGATTTGATCAACTAGAACAACACAAAGTAGAGCATAAGTTTGGGGCAAAATACAATTTTTATCTTACCAAATATGTGGAAATATGTGGAAAGGTAAAAGCTTTTATTTCAAGCTTTTTCTTAGCTTGAAATAAAAAGTTTAGCTATTTTCCCCTCAGAGTACATCTAATTAGTAAGTAGTCTAAGTTTGTATCATTTAATTGCAATAAAAAGTGCTTTGTGAAGATCTCAGGCAACAAATGTCTATCAGATATCACTGGTGTCATTGTTAGACTAACGCTAAAAAAAGAGAATGCATCTCCAACTTAAAATAAATTTTTGAATCAAAATTTTTTTTTTTTTTACAAATAATTTAATGATGTTTAGCAAACTTACTTTATTTATGTTTCCTTAACTTGAGAGCATAAATTCTCTTGGATAAACCTAATTTGATGACTTGTGACAACCAATATATTCAAGTTGGATCACCTGTTTTCTTTTTTCAGTGTAAAAGAATCTGTGTGTTATTGATGCACTCTATAAATCTTACCTTTACGGGAGAGTTAAAGTCCTTGAAGGTTCTTATTGGATAAAACCCAGAAGAAGGCCTATTTGCCACAAGCAAGATGTGTAGTTAGAACAAAGTAAAACTGTTTGGCCTTTCTGTGAAACATTATTTTTTGTGGAACATTGGAGGTGTGCGATTCTGCATATTTTATTATGAATAAGATAAGTACAAGGCCTGATACTGATCATTATGATTACTTAAGTATCATCAAACGTCTGACCTATTTGCATTTCTCTGGTTTCCCTTTTGAATTATTTTTGTTAAAAACCTCAGACAGAATTTAGCTAAAGTTCATGTGTCTAAAATAAACTAATAGCATGCTTATATGATAAGCAGAAACAATAGAATCACAACGCAAATGCATGTGCATTTTTTTTCAAAGTGGAAAATGCTATAATTTAAGAGCAAATTGAAGTGAAATATTTTTAAGATTTGAAAAACTGCAGTAGAGAAACAAAAATTCAAGAGGGAGTCATAAGCCAAAGTGTTTGTGTCGATCTCATACTGATACTGACTGAGTCGACATTAACATATTGAACTGATCCACCCAACTCTGCTTTTCATTTCCTAACAGCAGGTTAAGCCATTAACTGAATCGGGAATGAAAAGGCATTCATCTTTTTGGACGTATAAACCCTGAAGGCTTACCTTGACTTGTACCTTCTTATAATCACATCCCTCAGTTTTCTGTCTCTGTTCTGTGTGTGTTTCAGGTGGTCAGAGCTCGACTGGAGGAGAAGGGCGTGGCGGTGCGTGATGTGAAGTTGAACGGCTCTGCAGCCAGCCACGTGCTTCACCAGGACAACGGCCTCGGCTACAAAGACCTGGACTTAATATTTGGCCTCCGTCTTTCTGACGATAAAACATTTCGCCTGGTGAAAGATGTGGTGCTGGACTGCCTGGTGGACTTCCTGCCTGAAGGCGTGTGCAGGGAGAGAATCATGTCCCTGGCCCTGAAGGAGGCGTACGTGCAAAAACTCGTGAAAGTTTGCAACGACACAGATCGCTGGAGCCTCATCTCACTGTCCAATAACACTGGCAAGAACGTGGAGCTAAAGTTCGTCGATTCCCTGAGGAGGCAGTTCGAGTTCAGCGTGGACTCCTTTCAGATCTCGCTGGACTCGTTGCTGCTCTTCGACCGTTGCTCGGAGACGGCAATGTCCGAGACCTTCCACCCTAGCGTGCAGGGTGAGAGCATGTACGGAGACTTTGAAGAAGCCCTGGAACACCTCCGCTCCAGGACTATCGCCACCCGAAGCCCCGAAGAGATCCGGGGCGGCGGCCTGCTCAAGTACTGCCACCTGCTGGTGCGCAGCTTCCGTCCGTCTTCGGAGAGCCACATGAAGCAGATGCAGCGCTACATGTGCTCGCGCTTCTTCATCGACTTTCCCGACATATGCGAGCAGCAGCGGAAGTTAGAAGCGTATCTCCAAAACCACTTTGTGGGAATCGAGCACAAGCGCTACGAGTACCTGCTGACGCTGAGGCAGGTGGTGGACGAAAGCACTGTGTGTCTGATGGGCCACGAGCGGCGCCAGACGCTGGCTCTAATATCCGCCCTGGCGCTTCGTGTCATGGCCGAACAAAACGCCATCCCTGCCCTGTCCAACATCACCTGCTACTACCAGCCTGCTCCCTACGTCAGAGACGTCAACTTCAGCAACTACTACGTGGCACAGGTTCAGTCCATGTCCGTGCGCAGTAACTCTTACCAGACATGGCTGCCTTGCAGCTGAGGACCATCATTAGGAATATGTGAACATCTTTTTGTTTGACCTTTAAGTTGTTATAAGGTGGGCATGTTTTATTGTTTTGTTTTCCCCGCTGCCTCTTTAACTGGTGTCGGTGTTGCATTCTGGCTCTGGTTCTGCTGGATCAACTAGGATTCTGGATAGATCGCGTCACACAGCTTACAGACCCAGCGGATGTAAAATATAACCAACTAGTACTAAACTGATGAGTCAGGCTGAAGTTCCTTCAGTATAACATGTGGCGTAATATCAGGCTATTTATACAGAAATAAAACAAACAATCTGAAGTGATTAAATTGCTTACAGTAAGCAATTTAACATATTAGTTATGACATCTGTTCTAGTGTTATCTATTACCCATGTTTTTATTTTGATTCATAGACGTAAAGAAATATATAATAACTTCCAAAACATTTAGTACTATTTTAAGGGCAAATATGGTTATTATTGGAAATACATCCTGTATCTTTCTGCTATTTTGATATTATATTAAACTGATATTTGCTGATCAGGGCCATCCATCCATACCACCATACACCCGTCTGTTTGCCATTGCAGAGTGGTGAGAGATCTCACCACCCTGGTGAGATCTCCACCAGGGTGGAGACCTTCTGACCAGAAGGTCTAGGTCAGAACCTAGACCTTCTGTCTAGGTTCTGACCCTAGACAGAACACCAGTCCATCTCAGGACTAGATATGCAATACCATCGTCTTATTAAGAGTGATGGGTTGTGCTTCTTTGTATTCATTACATTTGTGACAAAAAACAAACATCCAGATTTGCCTTCCTAGTACATGTTGGGATCCTGTAGGCCCCTTCTACAGACCTGAGCTTCCTGTTGATTCGTATTTCACATGTACCTAGGACTCTCAGCCATCTAGGCTGATTGTGCCTGACTTCAACAAGTAGAAGCCATGGCTATACTAGCAAAAACAACTTGGGAAAACAATCGCAGTATCCTCGTCCAATACTCCAGTCTGTCATTCATGATGTCCATCATAGTGCCTCAACATGATTAGATGGCATATTTGCAAAGGGCCAACAGAGGAAGCTGAAATGAGCTTTCAGGTCTGACGTCCAGGGAGAGCTCAAAGTAGAGCTGAGGTGGTTCAGACATCTGATATTTCCTCTTTTACTGTTCCATATTTCTTGTTCGATGACCTTGAGTGACTTGAAAGGCACCTTCAAATAAAATGCATTATTAGTATTATGATAAGTATTCCCCAGGGCACCTCCCTTTGGGGGCTTTCTGGGTATGATCCATTGGAAGGACAGGTCAGGAAGACCCAGAACTCACTGGAATATCTCAGTCTGTTTTGGGAACGCCTTGGGAGCTGGAGGAAGTCGGAGAGGGATGTCTGGCTGACCCTTCCTGGGTATTTTGTCCTTTAGACCCGATCTTGGGTGAACCAAATACGGTGGATGGAACATTAAGCTTTGTATTAATGATTCCACTCATTTACGAAGCATTCCTCCTGAACGCAGCGTACACGTCATTTATTCGTTATTCTCATTCTGCCAGCGAACGGGACGTGGGAAGTGATTGCTTGGGTCCATCTAGTCGACATACTGGTCCGGGTCCAGAGCCCTGGGCGAGCCAGAATGCAGTCCGCCCTGTGCTGGAGGTGGGAACGTGACACTGTGGAGTCTTGAGACATTCGTGTACTCAGTACCTCTGCAGCAATTTGGCCTTTTTTAAAAATTCACATCTCAAGACCCAGTTTGGACAAAAATCTTGCTCTTAATGCCAAATTGTTTTGTACATCCAAAAACCTAAGTTATTTTGATTAAACTGCTGTATAAAAAGATGAGCGTGATAATCAATGTGTTTTTTGCTCTGTTGACGGCCTTTAACCCTCGTGGAAATGCCGGGGGAAAATACAAAGGCTTCATATGTGAGAGGAACTTTGCTACGTCGGTTTGTTTTCTGATTAGAGTCTTGGCGGAAGTGTAAATAGTTGGAAGTGAATCTGAAAGCAGTTTTGTGCGTGTTGTTCTGTCTGAGGTTTCAGCCGACCTGACTGGGAGGAGTGAAGAGACGAAAGAAGTACTCGCTTGTGTAGCACCAGAAATGAAGACTGTAAATGGTTCCAAGTGCCTAAATATTATCTTCTTTTAATTAGTTGCTATGTAAGATTTCTGTTTTAACCTTTTGTTTCAGGGTTTTGTTTTGTTTTTTTTTTTCCTTTGAGTTTTTTCATTAAAACGTTAACAGCTGGAAGATGAGTGTGTTTTGGTCTTTCTTTTCATCCACCCTCACACCAACTGAACCAAAAATAAATAAACTCATATTAATCTGTAAAAGTGATATTATTGCACCAGTGCAATATTTCACAAAAAATGTCCAACACAACACGTATTTGTAAACCGAGGAGGGAATAAAGTCAAAAGTACACTGTCCAGACATCTCTTCCCTATGAGACAGCACTCAGTCTTCTGCAATATGTATATATATATATATTTTTACAGATGGTTAAAAATGCAACAAGGCCCACAGCATCACAGCTAATTTCAATCCATTTTCATTTATTACCTGATTTATATTATAGAATTATTTATTTTTTTTCAAACAGATCTGCAGTAGCAGTCTGTATCGCGGTGAATCTGCGAAAAACCTCTGACTGAAGACGCGGTCTGTTGTATAACAGTGATGATGAAGATGATGTGCAGAGTTGTCAATACTTTAATGAATCCATCTGAGGGTTTAGTCAAAGCACACGGTGCTAGTTAACTCCACAAGTTTACCTTTGTGAATGCAGAAAAAAACGACATGCGGTTCAAAACATACATTTGCTTTTGTTTCTCATGCTTTTTTTAGATGCAAAATAAAGGACTTTTCCTTCCTTACTTGACCAGTTTCTTGTTGATTTAATGTGAACGTTTTGCTCACGGTAGCTTTCCAAAGAAGATGCGGAGAAGCTCTGGACTCTTGAGTCTGACTGCCGCTTCCTTTTAGAAAAGCCGATTTCAGAGTGATTGAGGAGCAATTTATGAATCTGACAAGAGAGATTCGCCTCTGTGGAGTAACTGTCAATCGGACCTGCAGCCGTGACATCCGGTGAACAGAACCGGCCCTGGAGAATTGCTCTGAAGCAAACATGTACTGACAACATGCAGCCGCAAAGGAACAGACTCCTCTGGCAAGTTTAATGAATCAAACATTTGTTTGTTTTTTTTTTTGTATAAATAAACATGGATTTTTTTTGGTTCTTTTTTGGTACTTCATACGCATGAAAGGCGAAAACACCGGGGTTTTCTGAAATCTGGTTTATTTGAATATGTGAATATGTCCAAAAGTCAATCAAGGAACTTAAATGACATTAGAAAACCTTCAGTCTTTATGTTCAGTTGCTATGCAGCAACAAAAGAGCAATTATAAGTCTTTGTATATTAGTAACTCACTCTACGCTTTAACAAGACTGCTGTTAAATGCTCATAAAGCCAAAATAAAATTTGCACTTGGAGAGAGTTAATAATTTTCTGTCACAAGCCCTAACGCTCTCTTTTGTTACATCTACCAGTTTAAGTGCAGCCCTATAGCTCGTTTATTGGAGACATTGTTAAGCATTTTAAAGGCGTGTGGTTTGTGCAACATTTAAACAGTCCTCAAGTAAGTTGTTTGACAAACAGTTTTATTTCGCTTGCACAAACAACTGCTTTCTCCACAAGCAGCTAAAAGGTTGCTGAGTCATGTGGCTCTCATTTTCAGACACTACCCAGTGGTGTAGTTGTTTTTTTTTTTTTTTCTTTTTATCTCACAAATGTTGGGTCGTAAAGTACAGATGTGTATTCAAAGTCCTTTACGTGAACAATATCTTGATTAATTTTCTTATGAATAATTTTCTCTTATGAGAAAATGATTCAGTTTAAGGTGGTCTTAAACTGTAGCAGACGCAGTGAAGCCGCGTCGATCAAGTGTCGCTGTAGATCCGTCAGTAAATGATTATATTTAAATTAAAACGGCACGTTGGACAAAAGAACGTGAAAGTAAAATAAAAATAAAAATTTAAATCAATAAAAATGCTGCAATTAAGTCTAAAATTAAATAGAAGTCTGCAAAACTCACTTTTTATTTTTATAGTCCACTGCTAATCTGGCTAGCAAACCTAAATGTTTTGTTAGCTAGCTAAATATTAGGATCCAGAATATTTAGTTTGGAAAGTAAATATTCAGGAGGAAAATAACTGAATGTTTACTTTGGGAATTAAATGTTTATTTAAAAAAAAATAAAAAATTACTGTAGAAGTAAAGTTCAACCATTGGCGGTTTCTGATGAGTGCGATATGGGCAACCACCCAGGGCGGCACCCTATGAGAGTCAGGAGGAAGCATGAGCAGGAATCCTCCAGGAAAGTTTGTTGGCTCCTCTATTAACCCTTACTAAAGGGTTAATAGAGGAGCCTTGTTAAAGGGTTAATAGAGGAGCCATGTTGCGATGACTTCCTGAAGGCGGAATTTTAGAAAGAACAGAGGTTTTTAAAGAGACAGAGACCCAATTTCAAGGTTTTAAATGAGAAAGTCAAATTTCTTTTACGTCATTAAAACATAAAAGATTTTATTGGCTCTCATGGCCTTCATTTGATAGTTAATTGTGTAATGAGAGAAGGGAAAGACATGGGGAAAAGGTTGCCAGGCCAGGAGTCAAACCTGTAAAAGCCTAAGGCCGCCATATGTAGGTTGTGCTTAAACCCTGCACCACCACAGAACCCCTCCTTTTATTTCAGTTTTGATGTATATAGCATTTTTATCACAACAGAGGTTATAATGGTTACTTGGTTGGGTTATAAAAGGAAATTTTGTGCCTGGAAAGTAATAATAATAACACTGCCCCTTTAAAGCAGTGGGAATAATAGAGATGTCTTGTCTTGGAGCTGCGTCCTCCACTGCATGCTTAAATTTTCCTCCAGTCTGTTCCGCAGCGCCCATTTTGACCAGGCATCGTGGGTGGGCTCCAGTGGGCCGAGCTCCTGCCATGGCAACCGTGGCTCGTAAGATCCACGTTATCATTCTTTCCTCCCTTCTGTCAGCCTGCTGTGAAGATTTATCGTTATCTAATGACTGCAGAGAGAAAATGTTGTTCGAGGCTCCACATGCCGGCTCGGAATGTCTCCTTCAGCGGTGACAGATATCACCCTGGGGGAGGGAGGATGACAGGAAGGGTCAGCACAGGCAGGCGGCCGGGAGCCGTCCCCCGGTGTACACACAGCTCACTGTGGTGAAATCCTCCAGCTGAGGAAGTGAGCTGCCTGTAGACTGTGTGAAGGCGAAACAAGGTTCTACACGGACGGCTAAGTCGTCTCAAACAAACATGGAGGCAACGACCTTGAAAAGTGGCGGCCCGATGAGTGTTTGACACTGGTGGCGGTTGGGGAAAATCACTGGGAGGAGAGGAGGGCAAACCGACCGGTTTTTATACCAGAGATAGTGGTATAAAAACTGCGCTTTCCCAGTTTCATTGATTCCCGTCCAAACTAGGCTCCGCGGGATCACCGCATTGCACAAAAGCGTCCCGTGTCGAGATAAACTCGAAACAAATAAAATCGGTCCAGTCAACAATGATGGAATCAATTTCATACTAATTTCGGTCTTTACGGTGCGAGGACGGAGGAAGTGGTGCAGCAACTTTCCTCATAAAGCCGTTTTTACTGCAGTGAGTGGCGCGGCTCCTGCCATCATCATGCACTTAGCAGGCCATTCCCAGGAACTAAATGTAATGTCTATTCATGGAACTCGTGGATATTCGGAGCGGCTTCGCCACGGTGATGTTTACTTGCCGTCCTGAAATGCAAAAGCGGTGGACAATAAGGCAGTAAAAAGACAACCATGCTTCCAACCTCGGCTTCAGCCGCTTCAGAATAGTTGCTGGGGATTTTCCAGTGTCAGAATAGCAGAGGACGCTGTGAATGCAATCAATGTACAACAAGCCGGGCCCAGCCTGGAGCCCAGCCTGGAGACCAGCCTGGAGCCTGGAGCCCAGCCTGGAGCCCAGCCTGGAGCCCAGCCTGGAGCCTGGAGACCAGCCTGGAGCCTGCAGACCAGCCTGGAGCTCAGCCTGGAGCCCAGCCTGGAGCCTGGAGACCAGCCTGGAGCCCAGTCTGGAGTCCAGCCTGGAGCCCGGCCTGGAGCCTGGAGACCAGCCTGGAGCCCAGCCTGGAGCCCAGCCTGGAGCCCAGCGGGATGGATGGTTTAAATTGGTTTAAGCTGGAGATAAACAGATCAGTTTGCGAATCACCATTTATTTTGTAATGCATGCAAAGTCTTTAAAAGGGCCAGTATTATCTACGGCTTTGTGAATAACTTTTATCTTATTGAGGGGAAAATTCTTTGGGAAAATCTCAGAGTTCCAGAAATTCTAAGAATTTTCCTGTTGTCACTTTTAGTTCTTTGGATTCTTTGGGAATACGGGTTATTTTATTGGTTATTTGGGTTTCTTTGCTTACTTTGTGATTTAACATATTTATTTGTTTTAGAGTTGAAATGTAAAGGATAAATGTTGCATTTTCTGTTGAATATTTTTTGTAATTGATCACAAAGGATCAATTTCGTACATAAAAACAGGTATTTCAGATGCACTTTAGAGAGAGCAGTTTGACAGAGGTATACTGTACAGGTCTGGAGTTTAAAGCGAAACAAAAAATAACATAAGCTGCTATTATTATCTTAACTTCTCCATTTGTTGAACTTAAACTCAGTGAAAAATATACCAGGCCTAAAAACAAATAAAGGCGTTTCCATACAAACAGGTAACATACTGGCTGCTCATGAGCCTCAAGCGATTGCACAACGAAAGCCAAAAGCTTTCCTGTGAGGATATGAGGTCACGGCATCGTTCTGCGGTTAATGACGACAGGCTGACAGTAAAATAAAACCGCATTTGTGTTTGAGAAAATGGAAACAACTCATGACCCCGCGGAGATACAGCATGTGCTTCCATATGCGGCAGTTATCCAAAAAAAATAAAAATAAAAAAATAAAAAAATGTGAAAGAGTTAATAGTTAATAGTCAGTAAGCAAAATCCCTCCAGATCTGTTTTCTTAAACACAACCGCTTTACTGTCCGCTTTGTAAACGAGAGCGCTCATCGACGTTCAGGGCAGGGACAACTGCCGTCTCTGTTTCATGACAAAATAAGAGCTGGAACAGAGACAGGCTGAGCTCTGAATGTTGTTGGGTGACTCTCCCAAATAATGAGCAGTATTTCTAGGAGACAGCAGCATCATTGTGTGAGCAGACTGTAAACAAAGAGAGTCACAGAATGAGTGGATCCTGCCACTTCAGGAAAGGCTTGCTCACAGTAAATGCCACCTCTTGAAATAGCTCAGAGGTTTTTTTCTTCTTCTTCTATTTTTATGACATGAAGAATCTTCACGGTCCATCACACACTTGGTAATGTGAAGGGTAAAACTGCCAGTACGGCACATTAAGTCACTACAAAGTGTCCAAAGCGCTTTGATTTTAATTCACTTTGTATCATAGCAACAAACTTTAACGGGTTTTAGTTGGACGTTCGGCGACAGACAAACATAGAGCTGTGATTTCTGGAAGAGCTGGAGCTAGAACAATTCCTTTAGTTTTTTTTTTTTTTTTTTTTTTGGGTAAAGGTGATTATAGATTTGTATCCAACCCCTTTTCCTTTGATACCCCTACATAAAATCCAGTGGATACAATAGCTTTCAAAAGTCAACTTAGTAGATACAGTGCCCTGGTGGGTAATTTAATGTGGGTATAAACCAGACTCTTCTGTTTCTGGCTTTAGAGGTTTGTTAGAGGACATTACTGAACAAACAGCATCATGAGGACCAAGGTCCACGGCAGACCGGTCAGACCTCTGAGTGAGCCAGAGAAACAAGCAAAGCGTCTGTGATCAATTCGATGAAATCTGCTGATTTGACATCTACTAGCGGGCCACTCTACAAACCTGTTTACAAAACTGACCTGGCAACAAGACAAGAAGCTGCTGTTAAGAGCCTGAAAACATGCACAGGTTTGTAGACGTTTGATTGTAAAATAAAAATGAAAAAAAATAAAATAAAATAAAAACAACAACAGTTCACTTTTCTTTTTCTTTAAAATTACACACTAGTTTGTGTTGGTCTACTTTATAAAATGATTTCATTTTTGTAGCCTGGTAAAAAAAAAAAAAAAAAAATCCCCTTGTCAGAGTCCATAAATTCTCCTCAAACAATGGAGGACAGTGAAGCCTATGGAGCTTTACAGTAAGGCGTTTTTTTTTTTACTGGATCGTGTCAGACGCCTTATGTAACAGCTCTGTATAATAACACAGACATCGGTGGACCGGGGCTCCACATGAGGCTCGCACAATATGATTTCCAATCCTCCTCAGAGAATCGCACATCTGGTTGACTGCTGATGTCAGCCGGAGCCAAACACGGACAGCTGCCAGGATCCAGGATCCAGAAGCAGCTTTTGTTTTTCCTGCCTTGGTTTTTTGTGCTTCTCTGGGCAGTGACAGAGAAAACGGAAAACTGGGGGCTTTCTCATTCAGAAGATTTACCTCTCAGAGATTTCCTCTGTTGTTTGTCACCAAAGGAATTCTGAATCAGATCGTCTGAGTCCATAAAAAGAACAAGTTTTCAAATAATAAATGTTACAGGAGGGCAGTAATATGTGAAATCCACTTTTTTGATTCACATCAAAAAAGTGTAACAAGTGTTTTCGATGTTATTCTCTCATTACAAACACACTTTGACCGTTACTTGCATGTTTGAGAAATCCTTGAATCTCCCGTGGCAACCGTTCAGCTGTGCAAAACGCCTGGGTGGACATAGCCCCGCCTTTAAGGACACAGCTCCTCCTCAGAGCTGCAATTTTACACCTTCCAGGTTTCCCCCTCACAGAGCAGCCCTCTCTCACGACACTCCATTCAGCTCCTTCAGACTAGCCAACAGCAATTAGCAACACACCTGGTGGGACTGAACTCACTATAGGAGCTACTTCTCAGTGCATCACTATGTTGTGATGAGATAGAGGCCTAATTTCAAGGTGTTAAATTACAACGTCAAACTCCTTTTAAGTCATATTTGATATATGCACCATTTTCATAGCAACTGAAGGTAACATAGTTACTTGCATGTGCTGAAAAATGATACTATGTGCCTAGAAAACACACAGTACTGCCCCTTCAACAGAAAGACGTGTTGAACCAGGATGTAACTGTCTGACAAACTGAAGCAGGCTAAAAGAATTCAAAAGCTCCAGTGAAAGGAAACTTAAAAACATAGAAGAAGCAAAGTAACTTACATGTCAGAAATGGTTACAAAGTCTTTTCTAAGGGTTTGGAAATCTAGCAGACCACAGTGAGAACAAAAATGGTGGAAACACCCAACAGTCCCTGGAGCAGTCGACCCACAAGAACGACTCCAAGAGAACATCGACAACTCAACCGGGTTGTAATTCGACAGTAGGAAAAGGACCGGGCATTAGTGGAATGGGCTCCATGGAGGCCAAAGCCTGTGCTGACCGAACGAACAGATATCATAAAAAGTGAAACATTTACTTCAACGACTGATGACATCATTATTTTTAAGTTTGCCGTCACATCAGTCGACTCATAGCTATCACGAATCTGAACATGCTAAAATCTCTGCGCCACACAGTGGCCAGGCTGGGCAACTGCAGCGGACTCAAGGTTTTCTTTTTGGCGATCTCATCTAAACGAGGAACATTTTCCCCAATCAATGTCTTAAAATACCAGCCGTGTCCAGACGGCGGTCCTGGGTAAACGTAACCTTAGAAAGAATGCAAATAAACATGTGGCGGCTGAAAATGTCGGCAGGTGGAAAGTCTGGTACAATTCAGATGAGCTTGTCCAACACAAACTACTTTTTGTGTTTATCTTATTATAAGCAGCATTAGGTTCTAATCAACTCAATGGAATGATCCTCATACTTTAACTCTTGTCTCTTTCCCAAACCAAGATGTGTGATTTATACAGTAGTTGCTCCTTTCATGTCCTGCCAGCCTCTTCTCCTCTCCCTCCTTCTAACCCTGGAGGAATATTCATCCCTCCCATGCACACACACACACACACATCTGTCCCAGACTGATCAAATATTTGCTCTGCATGGCCCCCGGCCTGTTTATTTTCTGGAGTGCGTTTTCAGCTGCGGATGGGCCTGTGCGGAGGCTCAACACTGGACTCTCAGACATCCGACTGTTTGGTTTAGCAGCTGGGGACAGACGCTGGACCGTCTTCCACTGGCTCAGAGGACTGACTGCGCTCCCTTCGAAGCCAGACCGGCTCTGGGAGCTTCACATATCGCACACTATGACCCATTGACTTGCCCCGGCACACACGAGATACAGTATGGATTACTTGACATGTCGGTGCTGAGCAGTACATAGGTATATTTATACGTATGTGCTGTCAAAATGTGTAATTTATGGGCATCCATACACACACACACACCCGCACACGCCCACACACACACACACACAATATGTTCTAGTTAGTCTCTCTGTCTGTTACAGGAGAGATGAGGAGGTGCATGAGCCGACCTGTTTCCTGCAGATCGGGGCTCTCAGCCAGAGCTATCCTATGGAGAGCCACATTGGTATTTCCTGGCCGAGTCCCACACCCCTGGTGGCTCATTCAAGTTCATAAATACAGGTATCTAAACAGAGATGCACAAATACCATCTCCACATTTAACCCCGCAGACTGTGAAACCTTGATAACCTCCGGAGCGTCAGTTGTCTTTCATGGCTGAATATGCAGAACGGTGGCCGCCGAGGCACACGGACCCCGCTGTCCCTGCAGATCCGATTACTCCGATGTGGCTTCCTGGAGAGAGAGGAGCATGACTGTGCTACGTCCGCACAAGTCAACCCGCTGCGCAGTAATGACCCGCAGGTCACGGGATTCACTCCACAAGTCAGCAGAGGTAAGACTTCAAGAGAGCTCAAGACATTGTCAGCGAGGAAGATTTGAGCGGATCATTTTCCTTTAGAGGAGCTGATTCATGGGGTTCAAGCAAGGTGCATCAAGAGACGCAGGCGTCAAGGGGCCAGCTGGAGTCATCAGTTGGGAGAATCAGTAATGCATTCTTACGTATTTGATGTGTGAAAGACTTAACTCAAAGACTAGCTGATAATGTTTGATGCAGCTCTGTGAATAACGAAGGAAACAAGCGTCTGGCAGGTGAACACTTGACTAACTCCTCCTGGGCCGCTGACAGCTACTTGTGAAATTCTGCACTGTGTGTATCGACACATGCAAGAGGAGATCCCCAGGGTGAATCTCTCTGCTTCCTCTCTGATGGGAATGTTTTTATTGTCCTCTGAGAAGGTTTCCAGCTAGATATATTTGGCAGATGACTCTTTCGTTTCAGTGAGAGGCTTAGTCAAAGAAACTTAAACTTTTTGATTAGCTCTCATGAAGGTGACATGTGAGGATGCATTCACACCAAAACTCTTTGCTCTGCCTTAATAGAACTCAAATTGATTTGCCTTTGGTTAGTTTGGGGAGGTCTGAATGGAAGACCAAAAACGTAAACTCTGGTCGATCTCAGGTCGGCTGAAGTGAACTCTGGTGTGGTTTGAATGCATAATGTGAACAACAAGCGGACTGGAGACTGCTTCAAAAGCAGGAAGTGGGTAATGACACAGGGTTTTCTGGGTAAATAAAACCAAAACTAACATGTGTCTAGCGCTACTTTTGTCCCCAACTGAAGCGAGTCTATCAGGTGTGAAAACACTCTTAAAACAAGCCTATTCCTGCGTAATCATTTATAAAACCTAACCCCATCTTTCGTTTCCACTCCCATCTGCCACATAATCAACCCTGCAGTAATTATCTGTCTAGAAGACAGTTTACACTGAGAGGTGCATGGCGGCACGATGTGGCACACCTCCACCTCCACCATTTCTCCTGGGTGGGGAGTTGTGTGGGACCATGGTTACAGCGATCTCCCCGGATACAGAGCACGGAGATCTCAACATGGCCGGCGCATGTCTTTCCCCTTCTCTCTGCCCTCCTGTCAGATTACCATCAAATAAATGCCAGTGGTGCCAAAAAAATTCTGAAAAAAAAAAAAAAGAAGTCTACTCTCTCAAGTTAAAGTGAGAGCAAAAAGGACAAAGAATGATTAACTTGGAAGTTGAGAACTATGATTATATGCTTCTCGGATCTCCTCTGGGCTTCACAGCAGAGCCGCGCATTTTGAAAATCAGGGAGGCTACGAATTTCAGTGAAGTGCGCACTGGAGCGCAGCCACATGTAGTGTAAATCCGAGGTCGGTGCTCACTTCGCTAAATTTACCAGATGGCGTGTGGAACTCACCATACACTTTCAGTCAACTTTCGGGTTACTTACCTGGAGCTCTCCAGATAATTTCCAGCAAATTTACATCTTCTGATTCCTAACTTTGACAATGATCTAGTGCAGCATTAGGCATCTAGTTTTATTCCTAATGCAAAGGTCATCAAGGTCAAAGATAGAGGAACTCCATCATAACTCTCACATATAATCAAAAAAATTTTTTTGTTTTGTTTTGAAATCTCCATAAAATAATTTGAATAGTTTTTCTACATCATCTTACTAAATAAATGTATTACAACAGCAACTAAAAAAATGGAATTTCAGATTTTTCTCTGTCTCGTCACAGAGCAGTGAAAAACAGCACATCTCACAGTGGAATCTTTCCAATGTGCCATAAATGCACATTGTCCAGAAACAGATGCTGTTATTATATCTAGTCAAACGTGACACTTTGTGAAGCTGGATGAGACGTTTCCATGCCAGGAGTAGGAAGGAGGACAACATTCCAGCAAGTTGGACAAAAAAAAACAAAAAAACAACAAAAGTATCTGGAGTCCCATATCTTTAGTCCTGACTTTTTTTTGTTTTGTTGTTGTCCACCGACGTCACAGCCCAAAACCCCTTGGCCCCACTTTACGCCAGTCAAAAAATTTATTTTCTCTTAAAAACATCCTGGGCTAATCCTACAGTTGGTCTGTTAGCCTCATGCTCTTCCCACGCAGAGGGCAAACCAGGTCTCTGCGTCGGAGACATCCTCCAACTTCCCTCAGGTCCAGGAACGCCGGCCAACAACAACCGTCCTCCTGCAGCCATGAAACCCAACGACCCTGCAGCTACTTCGCCGCTTCATGGCTCCAGGGGTGAAACAGTGACGATGCTCGCCACTTGTTCACTTCGCCACATTATGTCTCTCTCTGGTCTTCCCTGGAGGAAAGCATCCTGTTCACAGCGTGACTCACTTTTGTTATTTTTGAAACTCCTGCATGTAAAAAAACCCCCCAAAAAACTAACAACAACAACAAAAAAAAAAACAACTAATCAAACTGCACATCCGGCTTCCATGGAAAGGCTGACGCACAGATGGTTTCTCTTTCCCTTGGACTTTTGTGATTCTATCTGGTTTGTGCTCATAGACAAAGAATTCCGTTAAGTTTTTATGGATTTATTTTTGTTTTATTAATCCTGACCTTTTTTCTCACAGTTCTGATTTACAATTTTATGTCAGAATTCTGTGCAAAAAAGTCAAATTGTTTTATTTTCATTTTTCAGCAGCTCTATATCCTCTTCAGTACCATGCTAACTGGCTCCATTTTGGGGAATTAGCTGTAACAGAGAACAACAGGGAGGAAGTGAGCAGTGCGTACCCGAGGATGATTGACAGCGCTAAGGCCCTCTTAAATGCCTACGGGGATGAATGTGTCCCATATAAAATAAAAAATTGTGGTCACATCAGATATAAGCCAGGGGTAATACTGCAGTCCTCTCATTATGATGTGCAATCTAAAATAGGAAAAGTATTCGTTTATAGTTCATTAAAACAATTATGCGGGATTTAAATTTGCCTTCTCGTTTTATTTGGGACTGCTCTGTGCGACACTGCAGAGCCGACTTTAGCGAGAAGTTCCGTCTGTTTGCTCTGCGAGAAAATAAAAACGAGCTGGCGTGTCGTCGAGACTTTAGCCTCAGCTTGAAGCAAAAACAAAGTCTGAGAAATCATAAAAAGATGAGGATTTCACAACGACGTCCTCTGCAGCCCGCCGACTGGCAGCCATGGCTGGCCCCTGGCGAGGGAAGCAGGCTGGAGGGTTTAAGTGAGGGTGGTGGCTGGCCCTGCCTCTGATTTCCATGGGTTTGGACCAAAAAACCCAGCTGGCTTTTTATAGCACAGGGGTCGGGCGGGGTCACGGGCGTCCGCTTCGTCAAGGAATGGACGGCGAGAACGAGCAGGGGACAGGAAGAGACGTAGCAGAAGGGAAAGACGTCAGAAACCGCCGGTGTGAGTCGACTTCCTGTCTGCCGTTCAGCTAGCGATCGATACGCCGATGGGAATCAAGGAGTCGCACCGCAGCAAACACACAGAGAGCTGCCAGCCCAACCCGCTGCTCCCTCCATGGCAGTCTCAGGAAATACCTCCTTCTAAAGCCCGATCTTTAATCACACCGTGTGTCAAAACCGCTTCTCGTGTGTGCGGGTGTGTGTAGGCGTGTGGGGGTGTGCGTGTGCGTGTGTGTGTGTGTGTACGCAAGTTTGTTATCCGCAGACGAGTCAAAAGGTTAGAGTATTTCACACTGGAAGAAAGTCTGGTATGCAGCACTTTTTTTTTTCTTTTTCTTTTTTTTTTTTCTCATGCCAATATAAGCAGTATCACAGATGACAGAGTCCCTGAGGGAACAGAAGGCTGGACGGCCAAACACAAGTTAACACATGAGCCCCTCTGAGTCAGAGAGGGATTCTTCCTCCTCAGCAGCTGGATCAGAGCAGCACCAGGCAGGCCCTGCTCTCCAGGATGACAGATAGATAGATAGATAGATAGATAGATAGATAGATAGATAGATAGATAGATAGATAGATAGATAGATAGATAGATAGATTTTATCCCAATATTTTGAGGTACTTCTTTGATAACAATAAGAATGATAAAAACATTTTTGTATCACTTATTAGCACACAGTCGCTGCCTTCTGTCACATTTTCAAATTTATTGATATTCTCAAACAGATCCACTTCCTGTTTTTAAACATATACTTTTCCTTATAAAACAAACAAACAAAAAAATTAACTTCTGCAATCTTCTTCATGATCTTTCTTTTCTGATTTTCAGGGGTTTTGTTGCCAGTTCGTCATGTGGTTGGCAGGTTGCCGGTTCGATCCCCGCTCTGTTTCTGTTGGGCCATTTACCATTTATAATTCTGACCTTTTTAGGTGCAATGAAGGCAGTAATGTAATAATTTGCCAATAATGTAACGTTTTATATCCGGTGATGTTATGATATTTTGTCTTTGCTATGGGCTGGTTATTATATTATTAGTATATCAATAAAAAAACATTTTGGTCATGTAATAATAACACGTGTGTCTCGTGACTAGGATTCTCTTCCTAAACTGGAACACATTGCTCCTACACACTTTAAGCTACCTAAATAAATAATATTCCTCCATACATGAAACTATGATTTGACATCTCCTAGAAAGTAAATAATATTTTAAACAAAGATTCTGAATGGATAATTCTTATAGGAAATTCTGCACATTGGGTTTCCTGGGTGACTTTACCATCCAGGACAAATATTATATTATCAGCTGCAGTTGTTGCGTTTGATAAAGAATGTAATAATACCATAGAAGCAAGTAAAACATTTTATGTTATTAGCAGGAAACCTTTGTTAAATGTTATGATTATTATTATTAGTACTGGCAGTTAGTACGTTTTTACCCACTTTGTATCACTGGTTGCTACATACGTTTACCTACTGGGCTGACAGAATCAGAGCAGAGAATTTGATTCTGTGTGGAACTGGATGTAAATGAAAACACATGGCGAGAAGTTGTCTCTAGCCGAGAAGTCTTCACACTGGCAACCGACTAAACGCTGTCTTCCAGCGCCGATGCTATCATCTATAATTCACTCTGCTTTTGGCACAAGAATAAAAAAAATAAAAAATAACCACATTTTGGCTAGCTTCTTCTTGACCTGCGTTGTGTCAATCATTAAGGCGATCCTTCATGTTTGTGCAAAAAACAAACAAACAAAAAAAAAAGAAACAGAGCGTAAGAGTTCTGTCCTGCTTTCAACTTTAATGGGCACAGTTCAAGCAAACTGGCTCCTATGGCATAGGGCACTGTAGTGACAAAAACAAGGGAGTGTCTTGGTAGCAGGTCGCAGCTCTAGGGTTTCCAGGAGAGTTTGGCTTGTGTGTGTCAGTTCCCAGGCTTCTCTGTTGTACGTCTCAGCAGTGAGCACTACCGGGAAAGCGACTCCCGTATGGCACTGTGAGTCTGAAGGTACGGTTACAAAACAAGGCGCGAGGCCAGCTTAGAAAATAACAAGAAACCCATCCAGCTGCTCTGTGCCAAAGAGGGCACTCTTAATTTAGGGCCAAGGCTGAATTTGCTTGTGAAAGGACTATTGAGTTAGATTTTTTTTTTTTTTTTTGATACTGGCACATTCCATGGCAGTTCATAGAGGGCAAGTTGTAAATATAGCAGAAAGCCAGTTTACAGTGTCAAAGTATTTAGCACCTAGTGCTACAGCAGGAAACTTCAAAGGATGCACAGCTATTGTGAAGTCAAGGATCTACACATGTGTCAAACTCAAGGTCCGGGGGCCAAATCTGGCCCACCGTAGCTCTTTATGTGGCCCTCTAGACTCTGCAGAATAACACCGTATGTATTTCAACATTATTTTGTCAATCAAAACAGTTTTCATCTGTTTACTGCCAAATTACACCAATCAGTCCATCCACTTCTCTTCAAATCATTGTAGAAATTCATGCAAAAATCAAGAAATCCCTGCATTTTTTCACAGTGATGCATAAATGTGTTTGCTGCAGATTTTTGGCAAAAATGGTGAAAAATATTGGATTCAAGTGACTGTTAAATCCCACCTGCAGGTGGATGTAGTTCTTATTTCTAAAAACCATCTGGCTCAGATTTGTAATCCGTAATGATAGGGCAAGTGATAAAAAGTCACATTTCCCATCCTACATAAATGCAAATATTTCAAAATTAGTAACACAAACACCACAATTTTTATTGCAAAAAATCCCAATGACTGTGTGAAATGCTGCAGGGACTGAAAAAATGCTCAATATCCTTTAATATTAAGAATTTATTTATATTTTAACAGTTTGTTAATGGGGTTTAGCAATAGATTCTGGCACAACATTCACGATCTTGATTTGGCCCAAAATTAAATTGGGTTTCACACCACTGGTCTGCACATAAAGCAAAAGGAGCCAACAGTGTCTCAGCTGCTCCAGTTACACTGAAGAGAAGTTTCAACTTCAGATGATTGTGGGAGTTCAGTTTTTATGAAGATTATTTTACGCAGTAAGGACAAAAAAGTAGCCATCATACAAGAAAACATGCTTTCAGAAATAAAACATCTTCAGAGTTTATCAGAAGTTCCACCTATTTCAATAATTTCTTCCCTTCCATTCTCTACCATTAGCTGTTTTTTATATATATTGTGACGAAAAATAAACTTGGTTTACATGTCAGATCGTTTCCTCTCTCCAACTTGAGGTGGTTGATGATGGAAGACCTGGTAACACCATTTGGCTTGGAAAGTGGCGCATCTTTGAACGCAGCACATAAGCCAGGATGCATCCTGCTCTCCTCAGACCCACCAGACAGAATGGCAGATGCCCACTTCAGTCATGTGACGTAAGCATAACAATATAGTTCCAATAAGTAGATATCTAAAAAAAGGACCACAAGCAAGTAACAGTCCAATTGTCATTCTGCTTTTGTTCTTGGTCAAAATGCAGAAATGACAAAAAAACAATAGAGAATATTTAGTGGGTATTATGAGCCTGCAAGTCTGGTCATCATGGTCCATTTCTTTTCCAGAAGGCGTTGATGGAGAGGTTTATGAAGACAGATTCATTTTGTCCATAATTTCCGTGGACAATTTGCGGTTGGCTGTGGAACTGGGTGTTGGTGATTGGTTAATTTTGTTTCTGTGAAGACCGATGGCAAGATTCCTGAGCCAGTCCAAGACCACGAGTTGACAGTGAACAGGTAGGTGAAGGCATGGATGGTTGATGACCTGAACGGAAAAGCTGCAGAGCAAAAGGAGCAGATATACTGCAGTTTGTGGTTTCAGTCCATCAGGAATCAGGAATCAGAGCTTGGCTCCTGTCACACAACCTTCTCACTTTACAGGTTCTGGAATGACTTAGACACATTAAGTTTTCACGCCTGATATTCTGGTAGACTCGGTATGATTGGGGATCAAAATTGCAACAGCTGGTGCGGTTCAGTTTCTCACTGCACAGTGTCAAACGAATCAAACTCTTTGAGGAACCTGTTCCCCTCCTCTCCGGTGGAGGCACTCTATCAACAATCACTGATGGAAACGAAACAAAAACCGCAGAAGAAGACACTGAATGCAACATACTTCTTTATAAAATGTAAACAAAAGTGGAGGGGAGTAATATTTTAGTGGTTGTTGGAGGATTTGTCTTTTGCAAAAGACCACAAGCCAGTTCTCCCTCTAGAACTGGACTTGTGCGTTTGGTTTTGTTGTATTTACCCAGAATGCTCCGTGCCATGGTCTACTTTCTGCTTTTGGAACGCTTGGCATCCACGGCTCACAAGCCAGGATGCATCCTGTATGCTCAACTACTGAGACCTTGGTTTTTGGGCAGACCAGAGTTTGCTTTTTGGTCCACGTCAGAGTCCGACAGCACATTCACACCTTTCCCAAGTGAACTGGACTTTTTATGGAAATTAACTGAAGTTTGATGAAAGCATTTTCACACCAGCCCTGTCTTAGGTTTTTGGTTCAAGCAGATTTTTGTTTATTGACTGAATCACACAAGGCAAATTGATCAGGGACCACAGACCACATTATTTGTCAAAGCAACCAAAGCGAACTGAACACTGAAAACCATTAGGAGGGTGGTAGTTTAAAGGGTAAACTGACATACCAGTTGGTGGCAGTAATGTACTACTACTTGCCAGCTGCAGGTAACATTTTAAGAAAGTGAGGAGAAGAAAAAGGGATTAGGAACTGGAAGACCAGTGCTTTCCCTATGATTAGGGGATGATTGGCTGAGGGTTAGAGGGTTAGGGTCCATCCCTTCCATGTTTCAGGACATTATCACTACTATCACACTGTATCTGTTTGCTTAGCTGTTTCAGGCCTGATTTAAAATGTCTGCTTTCACAGCAACATCTGTTGAGTTTATGTGGCCATGTGTATAGTTGCATGCAAAATGGGTAACATCTGATCACTGAGGATCGATTTATCCTTGATTCGTCTGAGGATAACACCACTGATGGTTTAAGGACGTCCAGGTAAGACCATGTTGATGCCAGTTTTGAATGGAGACCAATGCAAACACAAATATCTGAGGACAACTCTGACGGGAATCTGAAGAAAATTGTTCCTCCCTGTATTTAGCTCTACATGATCACAGCTTTCAGAATGAATGCCGGTGACAGCTGACATGCTTTGTAGTCTAAAAAATTCTGACACTTTATCTGGCATTTCAAGAACCGAACAATTGGAATGGTGTTATGTACTATTCAAACCAGAAGTATTGAAAACCTCTTAACCTTCATACCAGGCTTACCTGGCCTATGGTCAGCCATATAAAAAGAACTCTACAAAGAAGTTTATTTACAGAGGTGAATAATCAATCAGCCATATTTCTATCAAATTGGTGGTATCCATGAAGTACTTTTCCCACCATGGCAGCAGCCTTGTTTTCAGAGCTTTGCAGTGGAACAGCAGATGTACAATCTAAATCAGACACGGATCTCCACCGACTTAAACATTCACAGGAGTCAGTGGAACATTTTGAGAGTTTTACTTTTTTTTAAAAATTTTTTACAAAGGCAACATTCAAGAGTTTAAATGGAGCAGTATGAAAACCATTCTGCATTTCTCGATCCCAACACCCACTCAGCTGCGGTGCGGAAGGAGATCCAAGAGGACGACTCTGATGGAAAGAACAGGTGAGCCGAGCGTCTCTGGGATTCACCATGGCATTTCTTGACCAGATAATTAGTCTGCTTAAACAATTGAGACCATTGTAGCTTTTCTCCCTATACTCCTCTTTTATTCTCCTTTTTAAAATTTGCGTTATGAGCGCCATGTGAACTAACACTGGACGTGGGAGTGGAGAAGAGGTTGAAGTTGCAATATTCGCAGTGTGGGTGGCGTTTTTATGGTGATGTAGGGGCATTTTGTATGAAGGCCAAAAACTTCAAATTTTTTCCCCTATGTTGTGGAACTTTGTGGACAGAAGAACAAAAAGTCAAATCATTGCCATGTCGACAGATTCTGCTACCTGAGCTGTAGGGTTCTGCTGCTCCTTCAGAGTTACTGTTTCCTAATGGCTGTTCTCCTTGTCTGGTTTGTCACTTTAACTGAACAGATATATCTTGGTATGCTTGTAGTTGTGACACATTTTTTCCAAGTGATGCAGGACAGCACTTAGGATATGAAAGTCTGGGATTTTCTGTACAACTTCTCCACAACTTCCTCCCTGACCTGTCTGCCATGTTACTTGGCGTTCATGATGCCAGTAGGAAACAAAAACCTAGTTTCCACTGGCACTGGTCGAGTTGGTTCTATCAAATTGATATGAAGTGCTTTTATCAGCATGGCTTTAGTCTTTTTTCCGGAACACCACGGAATTACAGATTTACTCTATTTTGTCTTTTTCCATTGCACAGTACAGCCAACGCATATTGTACCGAACCCGAGCCCCCTTCAGTTGTAGGTCCACAAATCAACGGTACAGTTCTGTTAGGGTGGAGCTACACAACACAGTCCATTGATTGGGAGACAGAAAAATGTCAATTCTAGAATGAGACATATCAATGCGTCAACATTTGGCGTAATGTCTTATCGTATCATTTTGTATGATGCAATGCCAGATGTTTGGGTTTAACTCCATTTGCCCAGTGAAGTGGAGTGGACTAAATATGCTGGACCATAAAATAAGGCACAACTCAGTGGAGACAAGACATAACGCTCTCTGACAAACCTCTCTGAGGCGTTCACAGGACCGCTAGTTCATCCTGACATCAAGGTGAACTCTACAAGCTGACTTCTGCGCTAGATGTCATCAGAGCACACCAAGCTTTTTGACCTTTTGATTTTTAATTGTACACAAAACCTTGGCAACTTTGTATGATTTTCCTTCTGGTTCTCATCTATTCAATTCTTTGTTTTGATCTATCACAATAAGGCACATTGACGTTTGTGGCTGCAACAAGTGGTGTGATTACTTTTACAAGGTGTTAGCAACATGTGCACGAAATGCACAGCAAGGGGTATCTGTGTTCAAGGGGGGCCTCTTCATAAAACCTCGATCCAACCTTCTGTTCACATAAACTGTGGGATATGGCTTCCTGTTTGAGCAAAACGTTAAGGACCATTCAAGAGAGAATTTTGTCAGTGTGCACTTTCTTACTGCCTCCCATGAGTTTCCAGCGTTCGCCAGGGTAGCGATATTGTAATTACCATATTTAAGAACTTTACATGCAACACGTCTTTCCCCTTCAGGTCTGAGGCTTTTCTAATAAGGCCCTAGCAACAGCGCAGAAAAGCCCCTACTGAGGACGGAGACGGAGGGTTCAAAGGATCCAAGGGAAGCTGAGGACTGCAGCAGGACACCAGTTGGAAGAGACAGACAGCTGTGGATCCAGCTGTACGGAATGTCTTCATTTTTTCCTCTTTAAAGTATTTACAGAGCGAGGGGCCCTGAGGAAGACAGGCTGGAGCTGTCCTGAGTGGTCAGTGAAAGTGGCAATCAGCCAATGCCTTCAGGTAAGGGTGTTTAGTAATCACTTTATCCAACGCTGAATTGAAGAAGTGTCCCATTACTACGACCTGCTGGTTGTGATGTGCATTCTGGGCTTTTGGGCAACTCACTGAAAATGAAACAGCAACCATGTTTACACCTTTCATAATCTTTGTCCGAGCCCTCTGAGAGTTTTGTTTGTTGGAGACTAACAATCTGCCTTTTAAGTGACAACATCTGATGAGATCTACAATCTGCAACACGGCTGAGAAAGCCAAAAGGAATAGAAGCAGTTTTACTCATTAAGACGGGCCCTTCGGTAAACTCCATGCTGGGACCTGTGCGCTTGCTTTCTCAGCATGAACAAAGAGCTTCAGACCATTCAGGATTGTTGGGGTCTGCCTATTTTTCCGATTTTCACTGAAGAGCAACTTTTTCTTTCTTTAGCTTCTTGACCTAACACCAGAGCTTATTCTATTGTTGTTTGGTCATTTTTAAAAATTTTGCTTACAAAGACCAAACGGCTGATTAAAATGACATCTCAAAATCCTGCCCTACACCTCAACATAGAATCCCACGTCAGCTTCCTTACCGTATTTCTACGTTACCACTTCAGGAACCTTTTCCAGAAGCCAGGGTAGTTTTTTAGAGTCATTATTAATGAAAAACATCCTGTGGACTGAAGAGACAAAAGATGAACTCTTTGTAAGGTGTGTGTCTCTTTACACCGGGCAAAACACTGCATTTCAGAAAGAAAACAAAACAAAACGTTGCACCAAGAGTAAAACATGGTGGTGGAAGTGTGATGATGTGGGCCTGCTTTGCTGCATCAGAAACCTAAAACACTAAATAAATGGAACCATGAATTCTGCGGCCGACCAAAGCACCGTGAAGGAGAACGTCCGGCATTCAGTGAGTTGCGTGTAAGTCCAGCTAATACTGTCATTAATGAATAAATGGATAAATTAAGTTAGCATTATTTTCTTTAGCCAGTAACAACCACATAGCAAATATGGCTCATTATATAAACTACATCTCAGTGCAACACTGCTAAAAACATTAAAGGTTTAACAGAGGAGCCATGTTGGGATGACTTCCTGGAGGCGGAGCTTCAGAAAGAACAGGATTTAAAAAAAAAAAAAAAAAAAAGACAGAGGCCCAATTTCAAGGGAGATATCTTTTAAGTCATATTTGACATATACAACAACACTTTACATAACAACTGAAGGTGACATAGTTACTTTATTGTGCTATAGAATGCCACTATAAGCATTCTATAGTGGCATTCTAGTTCTGGAAAATACACACTCCTTCCCCTTTAAACAACAACTGTCTCTAGATACCTTAAATTCAGTACTAATTTTGTTGATGGAGTACAGATGTCTCTGATGTGTCAGGGATCCTGACTTTTGACAGCCGGCCAGCGTTTCCACAGTAGACTGAATTTATTATGACTGGAATGGAGAGTTGGCTTGTCAGCCATGGAAGATCTCTGGGAGCTGTGTAAAGTCACTCTGGCCCTGCGAGTCCAGTGGTGGTGGGGGTGCACCTCCACAGCAGCTGCATTTGGAAAACACTTTCCTTTCAAAGAAAACAGAGTTTTAACAGCTCAGATGTCAGTCATTATAGTGAAGAGTGATGAGGCCCTGATGAGCCAAACCGTTTTTCTTTCAATATTTCTCTGTTTTCACCTACATTTCTGCCCACTATTCTGCCCAAGAACAAATATTTTGAATGATAAATGACATGAGAATCACATAGTCCGAGCAGAGCTGCTTCCCTTCCAACGCTTCTGTGGTTCCTGTAAACTCTGTTTTATAGAGCTGGATAAGAAATGCAAATCTGGATGAAATGCATTGTCAAATGAAGCCAACTTCCATATTTTGTGTTCATAACTAGAAGCTCAGAGAAGGCATGAGTCCACAGGACAGAGTTATTACCCCGTTTAATCCCAAACTTTGTCCTGCAAAATAAATGCATGCATTTCAATCCTTGGACCTCCCTAACACATGATATTTATGAATTATTACATTTTATGTTGGTTATGTTAGTGAAAATGTAGGTTTTATACTTGGCAACAATTGTTGCCGGTGGGAAACCGCACAGTCTAAATTACACAAATCTGACCTATTTACATGTACAAAAAAATAAAAATCATGACATACATAATCTATTTTAACAACGAATGAATACCACAGTGTTCAGAAATATTTTAGATACATAAAGATTCAATACTACATCCTGCAGATGTCATTGTCTCAATGTGCCAAGCGACCTTTGACCTCATTTGGTCATTTCATCAATGAGGCAAAGTCAGATGAAAGTAAATATTTGGCTTCTAATCTGAATATTTATTTGGGAACTAAATGTTTAGCTTATGAATTTAGTATTTAGTTTGTAACTTTGACATTTATGAATGTATGAATAAATACATAAACCAAAACATTGCTGTTCATTTTCTTACTGTGTAACTTTACAGATGGAACCCCATGGCCATTCATTTTCACATAATGTAAAACGTTGCCCTGCGAGTGACCAGTGCAATCCACTGCTGGCTGTTTTCAACATTCATACTTGAACCAAAGAATGAATGTTGGCGATTGGAATAGAATGCCAACCACATGTACAATGCGATACAATATGCAATATTGAGTGGGCACTAAAAATTCTTTTCCATGTTTGTCTTTTTTTTAATTGTACATCAGATCTAATAAAAAGATAGGGCTTGATGTCTTTATTTTATTTTATATTTGATGGATGGATTTTTTTATGTGAAATTTCACTCAAAATCCAACTAATTTTAACCACTTTGTCTTCATAGTCCATATTGTTAGCCCACTCTTTACTTTGGGACCTCCAACCTGAATTATTAGTGACTTTGACTCGTTTTTCTTGGTTGCTACAACCAATTTGCGGCAACCAAGTTGCGGAAAAATAACCAGATTGCCTGGTTTTAAACCCACCAGTTTCTAAATCGTGCAACAGTTGATAGATTGTTATGCCTGTTGTCCCATGTTGACCATGGAACCTTTAGCCACTTTATCACTTACCAAAATCTGTTTGCTCCTCCACTCTCCACTCATTTCTAACCCTCAGTGGCTTTTTCAGCGAACCGCGGTCTCCCAGCAACCACTTGCTCTGCATGGTGGCCTGTGCCAGCAGCCCGGCAGTGGGTCCAACAGGAAGACGGTGCAGGCTAATGAGAACAGAAGCATGGCTGAGCATCACTTGGGGCCATCCAAGTTAATCATTTCCAGTCTGGGTCAACTTGACCTTTGTATACAGGCAATGGCTTCTAAGACTCTCAGTCAGGGACCTTTTTGGTTTAATCAAAAACATTTAAAGTCAGCCTCAGCTGAGAGTGCTTGTTGATCCACAGCGTATGTTGGCAGAAAGACATCTGAAGTCATCCTCCTCCGTATTGAACTGGCACGCCATTTCATTCCAGCCGAGAAGCCAAGTCAAAGTCATCCACTTTAGTTTGGTTTACACAGCCATGACATGGATCAGCAGCTTGTCAGAAAATGTCAGCTTTCTTCTTTCCTTCTGTGGTGCGGTGGCTGCCCTGCAGACCCGTGCCTTCCCAGAGACTTTTCCCCATCGTACCCATAATTAGACAGGAACTTTCCATGCTTATAAACTCTACCATCAAACAGAAGGAATGCTCGGAAACAGAGGAGAGAGCTCCAGATATCCCAATCCTCCGGCTGAAGGATTCTTGCCTCTCAGATTACTATTTACAGCGTCACAAGCTTGGGAAGCAGGAGAGGAGTGGAGGAATGAAATGGGCCTGCAAGGATGGAATATTTCATAGGATGTCTGGCCAGACCACTTATGGGTGGTGACCTCTAGCAATTATATCTACATTACATATAAGTCACACCAACATCTGCAACTTTCATAGGTTTTTGGGAACAATGGAGTAGAAACTATACATTCAGAAGAAGGCAGTTGCCATTGGTTTTCTTAAAGCTGTCAAAAATACCAAAACCACATGGGAGAGTCTAAGGATGTTTTCACACCTCATAGTCCAGTAGACTCGGTTCGCTTGGGGACCAAAGTGGCAACATTTGTTACGGTTTCAGCTGCTGAGGTTCTCTTACACACCGCACTGTGTCAAACAATCCAAACTCGTTGAAAAACCAGTTCCCCCCCTTCACCTCTGGAGGAAACGACACAAACACTTCTGATTTTAGTCTTTTACCTTCTGTCTCCGGTAAAAGACCACGAACCATTTCTCTTGCTAGCACTAGACTCACGTGACTGTTTAGCACTGACGTTACCCAGAATGTCCAGCGCTACAGTCCACTTCCTGTTTTTGGAGCAATCTCTGGTCCAAACAAACATCTAGAGTCTAAACAAAGAAACTGAAGTTTGGTTAAAGTGGACTAAACAGGGCTGATGAGAATGCAGCCTTTGGATCCCAACTAACAATTTAATTTGGAAAGGGGCACTATCAATATCTGCATGTGTTTGTATTCATGTTTCTCTGACACAATGATTAGAATTACAAGCTTCAAAGACTTATTTGGATATTTAAATCTACTAAAGACTTGATCAGTCTTCATTGAAGCTTCAGCAGGGAGTTCGCCATGCCAAACAGCAACTTATGACCCAAAACCTGATAGAGGATCGTGTTTGACAGTTTGCTGCTGTCTGCTTACATTTCTGCCTGCCGAGATTTCCTCTTCAGCTGGAGGCTGCAAGCAAAAAACTGTGATCCTGTCTCAAAACGGCTGAAGCTAAAAGTGCAAAGCCTTAATTTTTAATTCTACGGAGCAGTAAAACTGAAAAGTTACAAAATGAAATTGGCCTGTGGGAGCAATGAAGACACAGTCTTCTGTGCCAGTACATATTATAAGACATTGATTTTGTGTTATCCCTTCAACCCCCTGTGGGCCCCTGTCTAGAACAGCCCATGTCCTAAAGCTTTAATGTAATCACAAGGCATCTGTCTATAAGATATCAAATGTATTGCTTCCCTAATTGGTTTCTTCACTTCATTAAAAATGATCGTCTTTATACTTTAACGTATATCATTTATTTTTTGCAATATTTCATCAATCGAGATAACCACGGTAATGAGGTTTGTTACGCTGACAATGCTGGTTAGTGCGGTTCTCTCTTAAATGCTCTTATGTGTATTAGTAGCTTACTAGTTGTAGGTCATGGTACAGAACAGATTAGCCCTGCAGTGCACACTGCAACCCTTCTTTACCTAACTGTATGTGTGTCTATAGAAGATAATCCACGTTAACGTCATTACGCTAGTCCATCTGGGAGGTTATAGCCTCCCAGATGGCTATAACCATCTGGGATGGTTATAGCCATCATGGTCAAGGGTGACCATGAGTCTGGGCATGAAAAGCGTTGATTTGTTAAGAGACTTTTAGGTGTAAGTTCGCAGAAGAGGAAACTTCCACACTCTCATGTCTTCAGTGATGAAGGTATGCCCCCCAAAAACTGCCTGACTCTGATTACTCTCCGTCGCTGTTTGCATCACTTGCAGGTTTCTCCAGTCACTTTTGTCCCGGAGCCGTCAAATCAACATTCCACACATGTTCCTGTCAAAGCTGGAGCCGTTCGATCAGACAGACAGGAGACGACGCTTGTAACTGACACACAGTTGAAGCCAGAAGTTCACATCCAACTAAGGAAAAGCACACATACGCGTTTTTTTCAGACCCTTTGAAATTTAGATCGGATCAAACTTTTCTTGTTTCAGGTCTGTTAGAATTAGCAACACAATTGCTATTTGGAAAGTGCCACAATAAGGAGCTAAAACACATCAAAAGAGATTTACATGAAATGGATTTAAAAATAAAATGAAGTAAAAAACAAAGTTAAGAACAGGCGTGTCTGTTATGAGAGGCCAATGGACAGTCAGCCAGGTTACAAACAGTCAAAAAAACGAAAAAAGAAAACAGCAATGCCTTCATAGCAGCTAAAAAAAATTCCATCACCTCCAGTGTGACTCAGAACTCAGACTGACTTCCTCGTTTTAAAGCCACCACCAGTCCACAAGAGTCCAGAAGCTATTACTTCTAACTAAAGTCTTATAAAAGTAAATAAAAACATAAACCTATAAATAAATATAATACTCAATATAATAAAATTTTTTTTTTTTTACAATTTATTTTATAGCAAACCAGGAAGGTACCAGGACAACAAAGAACACCAGTAATTGCATTCAAAGGCTTTACAATGTCAAAATCTAATCGGTGCATGAAGGTCGTAGTTCTTTAAAGGCAGTTATGATCTGAGTGGCTTTAGCACTTAAGCTTAGTTTTAAAAATTGAATGGAAAACACTCAACTAATGCAACGTCACTGTTAGGTCGTCACGCGACTCTCTCCCAGCAGGCTTCAATCCGGAAACAGCTTTGGCTTGAAAATTTGGACCTGGAAAATGTTTGACACCGGAAACCACAAGCCAGGACGCAGGAACGCCACGCGCGCACCCACGACAAAACGCGGCAGCTTGTGATGAAACCAAAAAGTAAGTTATGTGTTGTGCGTATATTTGACATGTCGGCACAGACTTTACTGCAGCACTACATCCAAGCTCGTGACGTATGTGTTGTTTTTTTAATGACTTTAATGACCATATTCACGTGTGATTTTAGTTGCGTTTCTTATTTAATGGAAACACCAGTGGCGAAATTGCGTTTTTCGACAATGGAGATGAAGCTGATGTCATGACGACACTTTGTCGTGGCAATGAAAACGTCTTTTTAGCCAGGGCGCCATAAAATGGTACTGAACAAAAAGCTTCGTTCTTATGGATTTTGAAAATACTTTCAATATTTATTATGTCATGTTATATTAATTGCATTATAAAATGCATAAAAGTGATGTCAGGTTGACAGGTGCAGTTTTAATGGTCAACAGTATTATGCCTACATTGAGTTTTCTATTTCCCTTCATGCTGTCAGTATCACTCTGTTCTCGCAGTAGTTTTATGACCTCATTAAAATGGATGTTGAAGCCAAGATAAAGTTATTTGATATCGCAGCCTGTTTCCTTTCACTCTGACTCTTTCGGCTCTGCTGCACTTTGAAACGTCGCTGATAACAGTGGAGCTCCTGTTACACCAGGTGGATAAACCCGCCGATGTTTTTTTTCTCACCCTTCTCATGAGACGCCTTCCCTAAGAGCGACTTGGAACAAAAAAAAAAAGTGATCAGTTGAGGGGTGGGGGGGAATACTTACACATTTTACTTCATTCCACAAGCACAGCAATCCAACTTTTCCATCTTTATTGTCTCTATTTCTCCTTTTACGAGTTCTTCCTGATATAAAGAGAGACTTCTATTGTTTTCATTTTAACAGGCACTGATTTGTCTGTTGTTGTGCTTGAATTTCCGAATAAGAGAGAAATACACAAAACGCACAACTTATGCTAGTATTCTTTACCGGAATATTAGCTTTGGATCCAAGACTTCTTGATCGGAACCGCGAGTCCCAACAACCAGAGCCAAACATGGAGACGCGGCATTCAGCTTCTGTGCACCACAAATCTGGAACAAACTTCCAGAAAACAACCGAAACACTGACTTCCTTTAGCTCTAGATTAAAAAAATCGACCCGTTTAGAGCTGCTTATGAGCCACAATAGCTGGAAGATTGACCAACGTTTTCAAAGCCTATGTATGATTCTAAAGATGACACTTGACAAAATATGTTTCTTTTTTTATTGGTTTTCACAATTCATTTATTTATTTTAAACAGGTTTTTTTAAAAAAAACAAGAAACAAACTATCAGTGGAACAGAGAAAACATGTGCAAACATAACCAAGAACAAAATAAATGGTTTTACCACTCTTCTGTTTGAAAAGGACTACGAAGAAGTGAGCACTTATTTAATCCAACCTCTTGTATCAGTTTAATGAAACGTAGTATTTACTGACTCAATAATTATTCAAAAATGTATAATTAATACCATATTATAATATTCATGTGCCTGTTGAACATACTGGGCTAAAGAGCAAACAAATAAATTATACTACATTGACAAAATGGCTACAAACTAACTAACTAACTAACCCATAAGGCAAGAAAATCTATGGATTATTGTTGACTAAATGATGTTTATGAATTTTATTTTCTGTTTTCACAATGTAACGCACTTTGAACTGCCATGTTGCTGAATTGAGCTCTGCAAAAGAAACTGAAATTTCTTTTACCAGGAAAAACGACAAACTCAACCGAATGACTTCAGTCTCTGTAGAATTGAGTCAAGGTGCTCCTCAAGCATGTGTCCTAAGACTCCTGTTCCTGTCTTTGTTGACACAGTGACAGTGGCCCAGCTTACACGTGGTTTCCTCAGCTTTCAGAGTTAGAAACCTCAACAGCAGTAAAGCTGTTTTTAGATCTTAGTCAACATGGGTCTCATTTGGTCTCGACTGTTTTGATTTAACTTGAATTTGGGGCGTTAATGATCCACAGCAAAGGTAAATTACATCAAAGAAAAAACATGAGGGGCAATTAATTATTTTTGTTTTTAAACTGAGCTCTGTAAGAAGCGTTCCCCCATCCTAGTCCCAAGGGCCTTCTGTTGTACATGTGTTGGATTGTTTCCTGCAGCCACACAGTTAAACTGAATGAAGGCGTCGTTAACAGGCTGGCACAAGTTCTTCCAAAGTGCAAATGAGATGGTGGCATGGTTCCTACACACTCTGGAAACAAACAAGTTCTACACAGACATAAAAAAAAAAAAAAAAAACCCAAACAAACAACAAAACCAGACATTTCCAGACTTCATTCTCTGGGACAAAGTCTAAAAGTTGCCATATTCTTTCCTTCCCTCCTTCCATTGTTCCTTTTTTTTCTCCTTACCTCTTGAATCTATTTTTCTTTGTGTCCATCACTCTGTATGTACCTGTGCTGGTTTTAATTCCTTCTTTTGTCCTTTACTCTTCACTTGGGTCTTTGTACCCATCCTCCTTCTTCTAGAGTCCATCTCTTCTTCTTCTTCTGTTATTCTTTGTTCCCTCTGACCTTACTTCTGTCCTCGTTTCAACTTCTTCCTTTCATTTTCTTATCCCTCCTTATGGTATTTGTTCTTCACAGTTTTTCTTAATTCATCAAAAATCTTATATATATATAAAAAATTCCCTTCTCACCCACCGCGGGTGGTTCTTATCCTCTGAGCTCGGGTCCTCTACCAGAGGCCTGGGAGCTTG
>CAEGAD010044023.1:0-27764 GCA_903067055.1 Poeciliopsis paucimaculata
AGAGGAGAGGAGAGGAGAGGAGAGGAGAGGAGAGGAGAGGAGAGGAGAGGAGAGGAGAGGAGAGGAGAGGAGGACGAGTTGAACCTTTTGTTGATATAATTCTGTCCACTGTTTTGTCTTTCACCACAGAACTAAGACTTTTCATTAATAAATGAGTTTTGGTCATAGACCACCACAGTTTGACCCGGGGTGTCTCCACACTGTAAAACCTGACAATTCAAGTGGTTTGAGTTCAACTGAATCCACCGACTGCCTGAAACCGTAAATCTTAATGCCACACTTAATCAATTTTAAGTAAGATTTTTTTGCAAATGCATGAAGTTGTATTTTAGTCCTGTTTTTACTTTTATGGTTGAGTTTGCTTTTTGTTATTTTTCTTCCACTATCATCTATATTGTATTTAAGTTGTCCGTGTGTTGCTGCCCGTCTTGGCCAGGTCTTTCTTGAAAAAGACATTTTTAATCTCAATGAGACATGCCTTGTGTAGAATATAATTGACACACTCAGACAAATATATTCTACACAAAGGTAAGTAAAGTTAATAGTACAATTTCAATCAGTAAGCCGAGTGGAAGGTTTTACTTATTCTACACTCATATGTATTATTGCTTCTAATTAATTTAAAACTTTGGTTAATGCAAACTTCTGTAACTTAAGTAGCAAAATCGATTTAAAAAAGGTGAAACATGGGCACCACAAAATGCTGCAAATGCAATGAAAAACAGCCCAAACAATCACTACAATAATAGTAAATGCTCAACGGAGCTTTCAATTTTGATATAAAGTCAACTTCAATGCAAAGAAGTCGATGAGTTGAGTGACCACAACTTTTCCTAACTTTAAGTCATTTAAACTTCTGCCATTAAGATGTACTGTTAGGTTTGACAGTGTATCTCAGTGCGCTAACTTGTCAACTTGAGTTCAGAGGGAGGACGACGATGAAGTCAGGCTAATCAGGAATATCACAAGCTAAGAAAGACACAACTCTGAAGCTCCCACAGCCGTTGCTAGGTAACGCCCGCCTGTCGTGGACAGAGTTGTCAGTCGGTACCGAGCGCTGCTGGCATGTCCTGGGGCCGCTTCGTGCTCGGCGGCAGTGTAACAGAGAAGCCATGAGGAGGAGGAGTGTGAGACCTGATGACAGGAATTATCAACACCTTGCAATGAACGTCTGCTGAGCTGTGAATGACTGAGACCCTTCACAAACACAGGCTGACATGATTTAAACCATCTTCTCTCGCACTGTCGAATAAAATACAACCATTTGTTTTTACAACCCATATTTATATATACTGATCATGAGAGTTTTAGTGGCTAAAGCCTTTCCTCTGCCTATGTCCCCCAGAATACTGTGTGGTTTTGGACCGGAGTTCAGTGAAATTATTGAACATTCTATTTGATGTATTTTATATCGATATTTATCTCAATACATACTGTTATTGATTTATCACCCAGCTCTAGATTGGACTGAAAAGTAGTTTGTATGATGAGCTCAGCAGATGTGCAGTTTCACCAGATGTTTGCTAACTGCTGCTGCCGCTAGTCTGGAGGAGCTATGGGGGGGGCTGGAGCTCCAAGGATACAGGATTGTGTAAATAGGCAGCACTTTGTATGATGTGGCGTTAAGGCACCCCTGAATGGTTGCCATGGGAGATTCAAGGATTCTTCAGACATGCATGAACAAATCCTAGCAACACTCCAACATGATTTTGACGAGGGAGTAAAATTATAACATGATTTAAAGCTAGAAAACAGGTCAGTTTGGCATAATATCCCCACTTAAATGAAATTTCCCTTTTTATTTTCACCAAAGTGACCAGATTCAAACCACTTTGAAAAAACTCGTCTCTGACTCCAATATGCTTAACACTGGGATGCCTCCAGGATGTGTACTCAGCCCACTGGTGTTCCTTATGTTAACATGTGTAGACCCAAAACTAATCAATACATTCACAAATGATGCATTCAAGTAAAGCAGTTTGAACATAGAAAATGGTCATTGGAGGTTGTAACCAGAGATACTTGGTAGCCTTAGAGAACCGATTAATTTAATTAATCTACTGATTAATTGAATTAATTGAATGAGTTTGATGAGCTAATTGAATAAATAAAACAGGCCGTACCAGTAGAGAATACACTTTCAGAGGAAACTGAAGCAAACATGACCTCCTACCAGCATCCTCAACTTTCATTTTCTTGTATTTTAATCCTCTTTACTATAACCTGCCAATAAGTTTCATCTGACATGAATTTAGGACTTGTGTAGTGAACGCATATTAACCGGGTGTATAAATGTAGTTATTGATTTATTTAGTCAGTCATCAAATAATTTGCTTTGAACAATTCAGAACACTCCACTAACTTGAACATTTTGACTGAGTCCCAGGCAGAAGCACAAGGCTTATATTTATGCCTGTCCTAAACGTCAAATTCAACTAAACTACCTCTACCGCGCATAATCACCGGGAGTGAAAAGAAATAATGAAAGCAAACAATGCAGTCGAGGTATTTTCAACAGCTCAGCAGAACTGAGAAGAAAGTTCCACAACACAGGAAGGAGAAAACCCAAAAGTGCAAGTTGACCTCATTAACTGACAAGACACTGAGCGCTGGTTGAAGAGCCGGGGCTTTTCTGCAGGTACGTTTACCGCTACAGGGTGTTCCACTCATTTATTTTACATACAATGCGCACTTTACTCATGCCGCACTCGAACTCTGTCTCCACTCAGTGTGAACTCTGGGAAGTCCCTTGAACTCTGCTAGCACTCTGTTGATTCCCTCGCAGGAAAACCAACACAGAGTGGAAGAGAAATCTGAGAAAGAGAGAGAGGAAGAGGGGGGAGGGATGAAAAGACAGTAACAGGAGCAGACGGAGAGACAACAGAGGGCAGTAAGAAGTGGTTTATCTCTCTCTGCTGGACACGACCTCCATGTCCTCCAGCTCTGACCAGCAGATGCTGCAGGTTCCCCCAACCTGGCAGATAAGGGACAAGACTTGGTTTCCTCGCGGTCTCAGTCGGTAAAAACGCCGCGCCCAGAAGTATTTACTCAGAAAACAGGCTGCAAAGGCAGATCTGTTGGTGTTAAAATCCCACAAAGATTACACGGCCGCAGCACAGCTCAGTTCTAAACCCCGAGGAATACGCTGAACACTTTGGTTTGCTTTCATGTGAACGTCGGCAGCTCACCATAGACGATGTGTCCGCAGCACCGGTGGATGGAGCGGACGCTTTCTGGAGACTCTGCAGAAAACTGTCATTTTTCCTGCAAAACATGAACACACCAGCCGCTGATCAGATCAGCTAAACGACTTGTTTTCACAGGAATTCGTCAAAAACATGGATCAAAGCAACTCATAAAAAACCTAAAAAGTGTCAATTTTTCATAATATCCTGTCTTTCAAGAAATTCGACTTTTTATTTTCACTAAAAACTCATCTCTGACTCCACTGGGACCCCTCAAGGGTGTGAACTCAGCCCACACTGTTTATCTCAAAATACTTCCTGGATCTGTGTGTTCATGTTCCCACTGCATCTCATCTTTATTGATTAGTTTTAATTCTTCACAATCACACCTTTAATCAATAACACGTTTACAATCTGAAGGCGTCCGTCCGTCCGTCCGTCCGTCCATCAATGATGTACAGAACTAGTTGAGCCCATAGTTTAATGTTTCTCCATTTAATCAAATTACAATTACAAACTTTCATGAATTTTATTTTATTATTTAATTTATGTATTCAATTTATTTATTTAATAATTTATTTTATTTTTCATGTTTTTTAATTTTATTTTTTATGTATTTTTTTCTAACAGATCAACAAAAAGTGGTAAATAATTGTGTAGTCAGAAGAAACCAATACTTTTTTATATTACTAATTACATGTGAAAAGACTAACATGCATGTGCTCTTAGTCCTTTTCACCCTGACCTGATAAAATACATGTTTTTTTTCTCCAATAACTTATTACATGAACAAACTAATTCACATGTAATTTTAATTGTGTCTCTTCTTTAATAGACACACGCCGATTGCAAAATTGCGTTTTTTCGACAGAGGAATACTGACAAAGTCTTGCGTACATTGCTAAATGAAACACAACCTGAAAATGCCAGATTTCACATGCTGTATGGGAAGCAAAACGTACAAAACTAACACTACACATCAGACTCAACACTTCATCCCTGCTGCAACAAACTTGAGACCAGAGCGGAGGTTCAAAGTGCAGCCTGAGCTACAATGTAATGACTTACATCAAAGCACGTCCAATTAAACTAAGGTAAACTATCCCTCATATTCACGAGGAGTAGAAAGAAAGGAAGAAAGCAAACGGTGCAAGGTTCAGAGTCACATCTAACTGAAAGTCTGTGGCATCTGATTTCACTGGGTTTGCACTGTTTCCCAGAAAGGAGCAGGCTGAAATCTCAGTCTGGACTTGAACAGCATGAGAGACACAAACCAGAAGATCTGCAGCTGTAACTGCAGTGAAAGGTGATTCTGGGATTGACCCGGGAGGTGAGGAGGGTGTACATAGTACAAATGGTACTATTACTACAAAAAAGAGGATCTTTTCTCAGTTCTGGTCTGTGCTGTTCTATCACATTAAATCCTGGGGTATACATTGACGGTTGTGGTTTGTGGCGGCGATGTGACAACATCGACTGCGGGTGCTCAGACGATGGAGAGACGATTATATCACCTGACGCTGACGCTGCATTTGTGACTCACCTCCACAGCAGAGGCAAGACACAAACAGACCTGTGAGAAGCAAGAGAGGGAGATCCTGGCCTGACCTGGTCTGATCCGAGCGGAACCGCTCCCGCCTCCTCTCGTCCTCCTGCCGCTTCTTCAGCTCCAGACGATCAGCCTGAAACACGACGCAGTCAACACTCAGTACCACAGTGTCATACACAGGCTGCAAAATACTGCAATGCAACAAAATAAATAATGATATTGTTGGATTTTTTTTTTTTTATTTATGCACAAACGTTTTTAAGCTTAATACAGCCAAAAATACACTTTCCTCCTTCTAATTCTCGACCTCAGTGCAGCTTCTGATGTCACTCATCATTCACTCATGTTCAGGTTCAAAAGTGTTTTGTGTTTTTGTGTGTCTCGCCTCTCAATAATGAACTAAACAGTTTCAGTTTTATTGAAATGAACAAAAATAATCAGATTTTTGTAGAAAACAGACCAGTAGATCAGTTTAAATTTGTTTTTTGAGGGGAGTTTGAATGTTTTCTTCATTGAGAAATAATACTTTGCTTTTGAGAAATAGTCGGTTTGTGGTTCTCGTTACACCAAAACTAAAAATGAATAAAAAGCTATTAATAAATGGGAATGTATGTTTTGTACCTTACATCGTTTTAATACGGTGTTATTTATCAGTAAAAATATGCATTTAATAGATGAAAACGTAAAAACATAAAACCTTACTCAATAATTTTGGTCTAGTTTCTACTGCAAATATTTTAATACACTTGAAATAAGACAAAACTAACTTACAAGTCACTTTTCAGCAAGATATAGAAGCTTGTTTGAAGACAATATTTCCTTAATACTAATAAAATAAAAAAGTTCTAGTTCCACTGGCAAGTTATTTCACTTATAACCAGATATTTGTCCCATGTTATAAATGAAATAACTGAATTATAATTGCCATAAATAAGGCTCTTTATACACGAAGTATTCTCTTTACTCTTGACTGAGATTTATCAGTTAGAAAAGGTTTTATATTTACATCATGGTTTTTCTTCTTGTTTCTAATCTGCAAACTTTTTCTTTAGTGCATCACCATGGGATTAGTGCATGTCCAGACTAATCCCAGCATCAGTGATGCTGGCGGTCAGAACATCTTGGTCATAGAGACAGTAACTCCTGTAGAATCAGGATGTGGCCTCCCCCAACAGGAAGGCAGCTCGGTGTCCGCAGCCGCCTTGTCCCGTCATGTCCATAATCTGAGATCAGACTGTTTCTCAGCGCGGGCTTATCAGATGGATTACCGCCGTGTTCCAATGGCGCAATGTGGGAGAACGGTCTCTATGGTTACCAGTTTGGTGTCCTGCGGTAATCGCCGAGAAACGCGTCTGACATTCATTCCTCCACAGCCCCATCAGTCAGGTGGCTCTTCAGCCTGATGCCTGGAGAAACGGAGACGCTTCACTGGACGCTTGTCTCTGCTGACACCTACAGGCCAAACCTGGCAGTTCTCGCTTCTCATGATGCTTTGCATACGGTCAAGCCGATGTTTCGCTCTTTTAAAAGGAGAATCGTTTCTTGAGGCATTGTTGAGTCGTGACATAAATTGTTCAAAAAATAAACTAAGACAACAAGAAGCAGGATGTAGAGTTGAAAGTAGCGTTTTGTGAGTCGTGAAGAACTTCAAGATGTGGCGTTTAATTTCAGAGAAGAAGACTTCAGGAGGCTGAACACTACAAAACACTAAGTCTTACCAAGTAATTCTGGTCTAGTTTCTATTGTAAATATCTTAATACAGTTGAAATAAGACAAAAGCACTTACAAATGACTTTTCACCACAATATTGGAGCTTGTTTTAAGTCAATAATTCCTTAAATTACTGGTTTTAATGGCAGATTATTTCACTTATCATATGGGAAAAATGTCTTTTCATACGTGAATTAATCTGCCATTGGAACAAGGACTTTTCCATCAATATTAAGGAATAATTGAATTAGAACACACTTCTGTACCTTGCTGACAATTACTCTTAAGTTAGTTTTGTCGTATTTCAAGTTAACTAAGACATTTCCACTATAAACCAGACAAAAGACAGTCAGTAAAATGTTTTTGCAGTGCAGTGTCATCCAGAGTAGTGCCACCAGAGCAGAGCTTGCTCATGATTGGCAACAGGTGTAGCTACGGGCGTACACACTGTGAGCAAAAGAGTTTTGGACGACGGCATTTGAGTTAAAGAAGAACGTTCAGGACGCTACAGGAGCAACTGATTGTTCTGGAAAATCACTTGTATAGAAGAAAAAAGGGAAACATTGTTTTAAAACCCACATAATAAATCGTGTTTACCCACAATTCCCCCTAATGACACGGTTATGAGTACAGATATGACTTTCAGGAGGAACCTCTCCCATCAGTTTGGTGAAGATCTGTGGATTTTTCATCAGGATGGAGAACAGTGACACTAATAAAGGTGATAAAGATCGGAATGATTGGTCAGGAAACTCCCCGCATAACAACCTCCATCACAAAAGGCTGATCAAAAAAATGCATGTTTTTGTTGGTAAAAGAAATGGAAATGTGAAAAATAAAGACCAACCCAGCAGTCCTTCAGACTGTGACATATCAGACATTTTTACTGCAGAAATGATTCTGATTTTGTACATCTGGACTCACCTTCTCCCTCTGTGCGGCCTTCATCTTCTGCAACTCTTCCTCCTCCTCTTGTCTCTTCTTCTTGTCCATCTCCTCCTTTTTAAGCTTGGAAAAAAAAAAAAAAAGAACTCCAACGTAAAAGGTCAGATAAGATAATCATATCGCACTGCTTAAGCACGCTCAGACACAGCATTTCAAAACCTACTTAATCAGCTGCTCTGTCTCTGATTTGGGAATTATGAAACAGGACGCCACAAAACTACCACAAATATTTGATAGGCGAAAAAAAAAAAAAAAAAACCTCATTAGGATGTGTCCAAGTGCCGGTAAAAGTATTGACATCCCTGTTTGCAACATGACTAAATGTTGCAACCTCAAATTTGAAAAATTTTCCAATAGGGTTGGGTGTGACGCGCCAAGGCAAGTTAGTCCGTAAATGTAAAATGAATTGAAATAATATATATAATAAATCTGAAAATCAGTTTGTCATCAACTCCCATTACCAAATACTTCCTCCTATCTGATGGTTAATTGTGCAAAAGCATCTTATGGTGTTCATGTTGCCCACAGCAGGCCAATTTGACCCAAATCCGATTTTTTTTGCCCCTGTCTGACGTTTTCACCGCAGTGTCAAAGACATAACTCCAGTCTTCCCCCCTCCCAAAAAAATCTGGTCTGTGTCACACTTCCACGTGTGGAACTAAATTATATCCGACGGTTTCCAAAGCTGTCTGAACGCTGCGTGGATGGATCACACAAATCTACATGTCAAAACAGCACACTTCAAAAAAACTAAATCTTACCAGGTCATTTTGATCTGGTTTCTAGAGAGAAGATTTTATTACACTTGAAACAAGACAAAACTAACTTAGAAGTAACTTTTCAGAAAGATATAGGGGCTTGTTTCATGTAAAAAAATTCCTTGATATTGGTGAAAAGAGTACAAGTTCACTGGCAGATAAATATATTTATAACAAGACAATTTCCCCTTGTTAAAAGTGATTTAATCTGCCAATAAAACAAGTATTTTTTCATTGATATTAAGGAATTATTTACATGAAACAAGCCCCTATAAAGCTGTGGGATGGAATGAAGAGCCCAACGCACTGAACCCCATAGAAAACCTCCTGTTTTCTCCACCAAATATTAATTTCTGAACTCCTCCTGAGGTCAAACATTAGCATTGTTGTTTCTAAATGAATATGAACTTGTTTTCGTTGCATTATTTGAGGTCTGAAAGCACTGCATCTTCTTTGCTAATTTGGCCATTTCTCATTTTCTGCAAATAAATGCTGAGATTTTTGCTTGAAATTTCAGAGACACGTTGTCAGTAGTTAATGCAATAAAAGGACAATGTTCATTTTACTCAAACATAAACCTGTAAAGAGTAAAACCAAAGAAACCGATCATTTAAAGCGGTCTCTTAATTTTGCTGAAAAGTTACTTAGAAGTTAGTTTTGTCTTATTTCAAGTGAACTAAAATATTTGCACTGGCAAAATACTTGGTAAAATTGTGTGGTTTTGCAGTGTAGTTCCACCGACAGATTATTTCTCTGATAACAAGACATTTTTCCATGTCATAAGTGAAAAGATCTGCAAGTACTTTTTCATCAATGTCAAGAAATTATTGATTTAAAACAAGAAATAGAAAGTAGACCAAAAATACTTGGTAAGATTTTGCCTTTTTACAGTAAATGAGGGAAGATAATGTACCTTCTTCTGCAGTCTGAAGCTTCTCTGGTTGGTAAACTGCCTCTGCCTGGCCTCGGCTATAGTTACATCTCCTCCACCTGGATGGATCAACAGATATCAGCGACTATAAAGTGCCGATAAACCCGGTAATCCCCAGAAAGTAATGAGGCTGATCACAGTGATTACCCAGCCTCTCTGGAGCGAGGTGCAGCAGACCGGGCCTGTGTGCCTCCTTGTACCTCTGCAGATTCTCCATTCCCTTCTGAGCCACTGCAGAGGAATTCCACATCAATCACCGGAAGCAAATTTGCCAAACATTTATGAAGATCAGAGCAGATTTAGGTGGATCATTACCTTCTTTAGTCTTGCTCCGGCGGGTCTGGTTGGGCGGAATGACGGTGAATGCTCCTGAGCTGAGACACAAAGAGCCGGTTAGGGATGAGAACGCCGACTCTAATCCGGCATTCAGACAAAGTTTGAACAGGTGCTGCAGCATCAAAACACGATTCTACATTTGAGACATGTGACTCGTTCCCTACTGAAGACAGAGTGAAAGCAACGCATTTCTGCTAATTGTCCTTTGTCTAAATTAACGTAATAATTCACACCCCATTCTGATATGTTTCACCTGCAGCATTCAAGATGTTCTATTGAGGACATTAAGTGGTCTTGGGCAAAAGTGGTTACAGTCTTGTTCCTAATGATGATGATGATGATGATGATGATGATGATGGGGTTAAGTAAATAAAATAATTAATATGTTTTTGATTTTGTTGGAATTTTTACAACTGTGTTTCAGGGTCATTGTAGATAGAAAAAGAGGGGAAAATGGGGGAAAAAAACATAAGAATTTCAAAAATTGTTTCGCAGAATAATCTCAAAAAGTCTGAGTTTTTCTATTCATTTTTTTTTTTTTTTTTGACTGTTTAAGCTCAGACCTTTCTTTGATTTTTTTCTAGAAAGTTTCAGAGATTAATCTCAAAATTTCTGAGCTTTTTGTTGGAAATTATCTCCTTTTGTTCTTTGTTTTACGCCTGAGCACTAAAAACTAAACATCCATCCGTTCATCCAAACATGCTCGTACCCTCGGAGCGTCGAACCGTCAAAGTTTTTGGACAAGGCAGATGAAAACCACAAGAAAATGGCATGAAAAAGTGAACAAAGTAAAAATATGGTGTGAGATTTTAAAATGCAGCACTGCTGGTTTTAAAATGTAAATATAAACATTGTATATGTTTTAGTTTCAAACATTTTAACTTCACTGCAAAAACACAAAAATCCTACCAAGTATTTGCTCTAGTTTCTAGTACAAATACCTTATTATTATACTTGAAATAAGACAAAACTAACTGATGAGTAACTTTTCAGCAAGATATGGTTTTATATTATTAATTACCCTTTAATATTGATATAATATTGATTGTACTAGTTCCACTGGCAGTTTCTTTTTTTCACTTATAACACAGAGGAAATTAACTAATCTTCCAGTGGAACTAGTACTTTTATATTAACATAAAAAAAATTAAGCTCCTGTATCTTCTTGAAAAGTTTCTTGTAAGTTAGTTGTCTTATTTCAAATGTACTAAAATATTTGGACAGTAAACTTGACCAAAAATACTTGGTAAGATGTTGTGTTTTTGCAGTGTTGTTTTCTGAAGTGAAGCTCCAGAGAAAGACAGAAAGTATTTTTCTTTTTTTTTTTTTCCTGACTCCCAGAACATCCTGCTCCTCTGGCCTGGAACAGAAACACTCAGTGAACTCATCCAGGGATCATTTTAACAGAAACCATCCGACTTTACACTAAAGTGTGATTTCTGTTTCCTCTGACCGTCTGTCCACGTTCCAGGGAATCTGCTGGAGAAGTGTTTGGGGCGATTTTGTTGATAATTTAACAGAAAGGGAAATGCCAACAAGCCGAAACCTCCGCCCAGGAAGAAAAGCGAGCTGATGATTGTGGTCAGGGTGTTTAAAATTGAGTCAATTTCTCTGTGGAACGGAGCCATTAGTGGCTTGTTGTCAGCTTCCTGCCAGCGTCCGGAGAGTTTTTCACATGGAAAAGCTTTAAACCTCTGTCATGTTTGTGTTAGGTGAGTATTTATAGGCCGCAGACGTCCAGCGTAGGTCATAGTCTGAGGCCAACCTCTTTTGAAAATTACAAAACATGAAAATCTGTAAAAAAGGGAAAAACCAACAAATCAATCTGAATATATAAATAAAAGTGTGTGTTTGCCTTATTAAAAGGCAGATTTCTTTGGGCGCTCAACTGCTTTTCATTTTGGTCAAGAACATTTTTTTTAGTCTATGCTAAGAGACCAAAAAAAGAGACATGTGTGGCTCTTTCTTTGAAAGTGTTGTGTCAAGTTTAAAGAACGAGTCTGTAAATAAAACTATTGAATGTCTGTGGTTCTGCTCACGATTTATTTTTAATGCAAACCAAAAACAGAGTTGATCAAGGAGGAATTCCATGAAAAAAAAGCACAATTTGTCTCCCTCTAGTTGTATTTAATAAAATAGATCACTAAAAATGTTTTATGAACAGCTTTATATGTATGTTAAAATGTTTCATTTTATGTAGCTTAAAAAACTTGAGAGCAATTTTATTCTATTATGAGAAATAACAGAGTTTTCAGTTCATAGCGCCGATTTAGAAATGTTTCCTAATGGCTTTAAATGTTTAGAAAAATAACTGTTAGTTGAGTTTTGTGTATCAGACCACTGCATTAGATCACAACTCCTCCATTAAACAAAATGTTTGGTGGAAAATGACAATGCTGTCAGGTATTGATGGATTTCAGGCTTTGGAATTGTACAAATGTGAGATTTATCTTTTTGCCATTTTCACTTTTAAAATAATAGGATAAGTGTGGGGGACATTTGATTAACATATAATTATTACTTTCCTTAGAAATACACTCTATAATCATAGTTAATGAGCCTCAATAGAGTAAGTGACCACATTCGGAAATAATAGAGTACTAATGGAAACATAATCCGTAAGATGGAAAATATGTTTGTTTTATTTTTCCCCCATGGTTAACTGTGTTCTGCAATTTGGTAAATAAATAAATAAATAAAACGTTTTTGGAAATATCAAAGCTCAATTTGGAATGACCTGTTTTGTACCCAAGCTTTTGTTTGAGTACATTTTTATTTGTTGGTGAAAGTATAATCACCCTATAGCCTGTAGTGCAGTTGATGGGAGTCACGACAAATAGACATTCGACACCCTAAACCCTCTGGGGAAAGGTTTCAGGTAGCACAATAATAAAATAAAAAAAACCCTCTGAAATCAAGGTTACTTTTCGAATACTTTCCGTCTTCTTCTGTTAAAAGCTTCCAGTTAAAGCTTCAGTGTCTAAATTAAACTTAATTAGCTAAAAATGCTATTTTTGTCCTTGCTAGACCCAGCCACCCAGCGTTTGCGAGGAGACTAGGATTTACCACACTCCCTGAAGGCAACGGTTCCAGTTGCAAAACTGAAACGAAACTGAAAGTGAGCTGAGGAAAACGTAACTTTCAGTGTGTTAAATTTTAATTTAGCACAAAAAAACCCAACAACCCCTATACGCAAACACACATAGAAACGACATCCTTCACATTTCTTTCTTTAGTTTTTGAATATCAGTCACCATCTGCGAGTCACTTGTTCATATTAGTTGAAGGGGTTTTTACTCACTACTGAGGCTGTCGGTCTGCCGCTGGCTGCGTCCCCACCTCGGGGGTTTGTCCGTCCACATCCCCGGCCTGCGGCTCCGCTCCGGACGCTCCCGCCCCCCTCTGCCTCGGGTAGCTTCTCCCTCTGGAGTTCACCTGGTTGCGTTGAGGGTCCATGATGCGGCGGGCACCGGCAGGTTCAGAGACGGTGAGTGAGAATGAGGCGGATCCCACCCTGCGGTCCGGCTGCTCTATGCTTACAGTAGTTTCTCTGTTCTAAGTTCCAGTGCTGTTATCACCTGTTGTCATCTGCTGTCAGCTGTTTACTGTCAAAAACACGAGTGGAGGCTTTTCCTGCCACAGCGCCCTCTGCTGGACAAACACAGGCTCTCGGGTTCATATCGCTTTTGTTTCTGCTTCAGGTTTTATACGGTCGCAATTTTCGAGCATGTTAAGATTATTGTAGTACAAAAAGGATATCTTTTGCATTCCTTGCTCATCTGCGTGATTTTGTACTTCTATCATGTTCGAAATGAAAAAAAAAAGTTATGACGTTTATTATTTATTAAAGGCAAACGAAATGTGACTCAGTAAAACTTATTAAAAACTAAAACAATCACGTCAACTTTCACCTTATTACGCTGTAATAAAACTGAGCACAGCATATTTCCTGTCAATCAGCGGTGTCCAAAGAATGGCTCGGGGGCCACTTGCAGTCCTCTGAATGATTTTTGTTCGGCTTTCGACCACAATTCAAGAGCAGCATTAGGTTTGCATCCTAAGCGGTTGGTATACATTTATTTTTTTTTAAAAGGCAATTAAAAAATACTTCTTGTGTAACATAATGTATTCTTTAATCATCTATGTTTTTTTCATGTAGGTTATTTTGATTAGAACTTGGCCCATATTGGGCCATAAACAAGTATTGTCTAAGTAAAATAAGAGCCACATCCTGTTGTTGTTGCTGAATAATCAAAATCAATTTACAGAGTAATTAATAATAATAAAAACATAGGACATTGTAATATTGTGTCCATTTGTTGTTTTTCAACCTGCCATTTGTTTCTTATCTGACAGAAGGCTTTTCAACAGAGATCAGATTATGTTGCTGCTAAATCCTCCCAGTTCCATTCCAGATTTAGTCAAACGTTTCCCACACTTTGCTTAGTTATTTCTACCCTAATGGGTTTCTTGCAGATTTGAGCTGAAATTTTTCAAGTGATCTCATTTTGATATGAAAAGATAACTTTATTACATACAAAAATAAGTTTTCATACAATGACTACACTTATTAAGGGTCACAACCATCCTAGTAAAATCTCTCCAAAACTTAATTGTTTGTGCCCCCCTACATGGTAACAACCAGTCAGTGGTTGACAGATGTCAAGACTTTGGCCATGTGGCTCAATCAAATTTAGCTTTAAAAAGTTCATCTTATGGATGTGGGAGTTAAAATAAACTGGCAGTAAAAGCTGGGTTGTTTCATAGCTTTCTTCCATCAAAAATGTAATGATTTAAAACCTTTTCAATTAATTAAGTTATCTGTGTCTGATATTAAAATCGGCTACTGTACTCTGAGCCCTAATGTGTGTGTATTGTTATGAAATGAACAGTTTTACAACTTTGTTTTTGGCAGACACATTTATTACTTGAATGTTATTGCTGATGCACACACAAAGACACACGCGCACACACACACACACACACAACATCAATGAAACGCAAATAAATACATCTCTTCGTTAAGCCGATGTTGGACATTTAAAAGTTTTTATTGTTTATGAGTAGTGTGCTCTCAAACTGTGTTAAGGAGTCAGACTTCTTGGAATCTTTACAGTTTGTTATGTTACTAGATGAATAATGTCATGGAATGTTTAGTCGCTCAGCTGAAAGCTGAAAAGTCTCATCACAGTCAACACAGGTGATTGTGCTCTGTTTCTCTGGCTGTCCACTTTCACAACGGTGCCTGAGGTTTTCGTAAAACATGACGAGGCAACGGAGAAGACCAGAATCCACACATGATTTATATAAAAATAGCAAATAAGGCAATGACGGTCCAGAAGTTGCTAGGGAACTTCTGGACCGAGCGGACATCAGGGAGCTAGTGCAACCATGGTAAAAAAAACAACAAAAAACGACACTATGCCTTAAGGTCACAGGTCATATTAGTTCCCGGAGGCTGTTAATGTCTGGGTAATGCAGCTCTGATGCAGCATGAATGACGGCGCACCCTTCTTGATCGACCCTTTGCTACGGCTAAGACCTTGTGGAGTTCCTGCCTGCTTGGCCAACACGCCGCTTTCCGGAAGGTCATGCCCTGTGTGCGTGGGCCAGCGGTGTGTGTCTGTGTGTAATGCTGCAGCCGGGGAAGTGGGATCACAGTTTGGGTTGGGTGGCCAGCTTTATCTTCAGGTTCTCTGCCAGCTTGTCCAGGAACTCAAAGGTGTTGAGGTAGTCGCTGCGTGTCACACTGCAAAATAAAAAACAAACAAACAAACAAAAAAAAATACAGGAGAGAAGGTCAGGGAACTGAATAATTTTTAGTCTTAGCTGGTCAGAATTGAAAAATCCCCCCTTTGACATATCAGTGAATGCTAAGCAGAGACAACACATGAGTTTTATGCAAGGATAAGGATCCAAAGCATGGGAAACAGTGTGGTTCCCATGCAGCTGTGGGCAACAACTTCCAACCTTGTACATGTAACCCAAATAGCTTTATCTTGGTGGGACCATATGAGAAATAATAAAAAAACATATAGCAATACGACGAGCAGATATGACCTTATTGTAATTTTTCCACTTCAGTGACTGTGTTTGCTGTGACCATAAAATTGTGCAAGTTGGAATTACAAAAATATATTTGCTTACGGGAAACATGCCAATTTCGAAAAAACATATTTTTGATCCAAAATTTTGGCGCCAAGGTGAGTGGCACCATATCAAAATTTGTGTATTTTCCACAACTGAACACTTTTTTTCACATCACGTAAGTCACATGATCAACAACCAGGTGTTACTACTGGCAGGAAAGACAAAGAAGACAACAGGAAGTGGTAGGATGATGATGAGTGTTGACTTATTATGTGAAAAACTTGTTCATGTGTGATTTTAATTGCGTTTCTTATTTAATGAAAACACCACAATTGTGAAATTATGTTTTACAACATAGCTTGTTGTAAAACAAATTATGTTTGTTATGTAAAACATAATTTTACATGTAAAACATTGGAATTCAGCTAATTCCAATTGCGCACATTTGTAGTGGAAAGGCAGCTATTGAGATGTTTTTAAAAAGAAATTCAACAAGAGCAAAAGTTGTTTGAAGCTTCAAGAAAGAAGACTTAATTTTCCACACATGAAGGGTAAAAATAGTCTAAAATATAAACTCTGTAGTTCTGTTGTCTTTCTTCTCAAATTTTACCTAGATCCCATTTAACTGCAGAGTGGTGTAACACCCACTGCTCTCTTAAGACAGTGACGTCACCTCTGACCCTAATATAACTTACTAATTACTGATCATTATACAAAATCCTCATAAGATTATAGCTAAATAAATAGTTTAACAACCAAATACATAATAGCAATAATCTTTAACAGATGTGAATTATTTCTTTAAAAGATCTTCTAGAAAAAAATTATGCTCATGAAATGACGTACATTACATTTTCAGGTGTCCAAAATGAACTTAGTGACCTGTAATATATCCCATAATGCCTCTGGATTTGCTGATTTTTTTGCGTGAAGCATGAAGTCCCCTCTGTTGGAGAGACCAATATTTAATCTGACAATAAACATTTAACCTTTTAATTAAAATATCCTGACAAAGGAGAGGACAACTGATCTTTGTTTATTGTGGTGAAACTACAACTGTTGTAATTCAGTATAAAATCTCAGTGGACTTCACCCTGTGGGCCACAATGTTCAGGCAGACTGTAAAACATTGACAATCAAGAAAAAATGTGTGTTCCCGGACAAGGTCAGAAATTTAAACAGTTAAAAAGGAACATGGATGATATCTCACAATAATTACATGACTCCCAGTACGAACATCAGGAAAACAATGTTTGCTTTCCTGTCTATGATAAAGCATGGAATACCTTGTGTTTTTGTAAAATCATAACAATGTGGCTGTAATTCATTGGTTTGCTGTTAGTATTGCTGGGTCTCTAGAGAACAGCCACAAGAACAATGGCAGGGTTTTCCCCCAGTGTATTATAAGTTACTTGGGCCCCCACCAGCCTAAGCACTGCTTATTTATTTTAGTTTTTTTAAATGTTTGCATTTTTTTAACACTTTATAGTTGGTATTCCAGCATATCTCTTCCACACATAATTATCAAGTGATATTTTCAAATTTTCTATCAACTTTATAAATTTTTAAACTCAAAAACACGGCAGGTCGCTGACTGAATGACTGCCCCAGAACCCAAACCACTGGGCTTAGCAAGTTTTCTGGGGAAAACCCTAAATGGCACTCTGCGACATTTGACCTGAAACTGTGTCCAAGTAAAGCACTAAACCTGGCCTGTTGCAATAAACAATAAATCAATTAATCAAATGATAAATGCAAACAAGCTTGATAATTTCCATGTGGATGACTTATTGTTTTTCTATTTTCTGTCTTTCTGCCAAAAACTGGATGACGAAAGTCTTCGTTCTGGTGGTTTGGTCTCAACTGTTTGAAGGACAATTTTGTTTACAGAAACTTTAGTGTCCATTTTGTTTGTTGTCTTGGTTGTTTTGTTTCTTTATTTCGGACATTTAAATTGTCTTCATGTTCCAATGTTACATTTGTTAGAAATTAAAGTTTATTGACCTTTATGCATTATTATGCCATTACCATTATATTATACCATTATATTGACAATTGTCTCAAAACAACAATATTATCATTTATTGCAATAACCTCTGGGATAATTTATCGTCCAGCAACATTTGTTATTGTGGCAGGCCTACCTGCACCATAATACCAGAAAGAGATTTACCCATAGAGCTCTGACTTTGTGTCTCTAATAAATGTGCTGCTAACCTATGATGGAAGTGACTTACTTGGGCATTCCTTTGATGCAGATGGCCAAGTCCTTGGTCATAAATCCAGCCTCGATGGTTTCGATGCAGACGGCCTCCAGAGCCTCAGCAAACACCCGGAGCTCTGCATTGTTGTCCAGCTTCGCCCGGTGGAGTAGACCTCGCGTCCAAGCGAAGATGGAGGCTGAAACAAACAGACATCCACAGCGTCAGGACAGGCTTCGGTCTAAAATGTTTGTGTAGTACAAGTATTCCTCCGACCTATGGGGTTGGTGGAGGTTTCTTTGCCCTGTTGATGCTGCCTGTAGTGGCGCGTCACCGTGCCATGCGCAGCCTCAGCCTCTACAGTGCGTCCATCAGGACAGATCAGAACACTGGTCATCATGCCCAGAGAACCGTATCCTAAAAACAACCATCAATCGTGACCTTTGGTTGCCGTAATCGGAATCAGAGGTTCCTTCACTGTTCACCAAATGGATTGTTTCACTAACCTTGTGCTACAGAATCCGACTGCACGTCACCGTCGTAGTTCTTGCAGGCCCAAATGAAGCCTCCCTCTGACTTTAAGGCCTGGGCCACCATGTCGTCGATGAGTCGGTGCTCGTACCAGATTCCTTTAGCCTCAAACTGAGCTCGATATTCTCTGAAAGACACAAGCAAGCCCCTATCAGTTCTGCGTCGGTTTGCTTGTTATTCTAGCAGTTTAGTGAAGGTCTCACTTTTCATAGATCTCCTGGAAGATATCCTTGAAGCGACCATCGTACTTCTTCAGAATGGTGTTCTTGGTGCTGAGGTACAGTGGCCAGGCCTTTGACAGAGCCATCTGGAAGGAGCTGTGGGCAAAGTCTCGGATGGACGAATCAATGTTGTACATTCCCAAAGCCACACCACCGGTACCTGGACAGAAACAACATAAACCGATCATACTGGATGTCCTCATGAAGAATACAAACTGCCTTAAAAGTGTCATTGTTTACTGAAAGACATTTCATTGACAACAGTCAAAATCATTCATGAGGACTCTTTCTTGTTCATGACAGGTGTTATTTCATGTTTATGACAGTGTCATGTCAGTCTTATGCACACCCCTTCAAATAAAGTGTTACAGACAAATCTAGATCCTGTTTGTAGTTCCTGGAGAACGAACAATGGCTAAATGAAAGCAGGGAACACATGCAAAATTTCAGGGATGTTGAACCACATTTGACTTGAATGAAGAACCTCTACTCTGCATGAGCAACTAGATGGTGAAAGACAACGGTGCTAAATCTGACATGTTTCTGTGAAATGTTCAGCTCTTTCGTATGTCATGCTGCGAGTTTGACTGCACTGAAAGTTGACTTCCTCTTTACCTTCAAACTGATGGACGACATATTTGACCGGCTCTCCATTTGTGGGTGTGTAGATCATCTCTACTTTCCCGGGCCCTGGCACTACAAAGTCAGTGGCTTTGTACTGTGGAGAGTACAGCGAAGAAGAGAGAGTTAGTAGTGTATTAGAACCCACCGAAAAGTACAAAAATGATAAGAAACGTGCAAAGTTCATGAAACAGCCATAAAGACGTCAGCAGGAGGCATCAGTCGTAGTATCTAAGGCACATCCATTATGTAACCAACAGGCTTTCTTACCTTTCACCTACACCTTTCCCCTGAACACACAACTGTTGACTTTGTCACAGAGCCATAAACCAACCTGCTACCCAGATGTGTGATCCTAACTTGTCAGGGCAACAGAGGCCGGTCCAAAGAGTGGGGAATGAAATTTAATTATTGATCCGGAGTCTCCTGGCAACCCCACCGTGTCTCATCCAACAGTGGATCTGTGATCGCTCATTAGTACACAAAGTGCTGAGGCCTGTTCTAGTGTGCTTCAGGAGCAGCTTTGTTAGGTAATAAACCAGCTGGTAATATTATTCCTGCAGGGCAATAAAGCAATAACAATATATGTCACAATACACATGTGATCAATATTAATAGATAATACATCCAATAGAATTTTCAATAGTTTCGCTGAACTCCAATCCAGAACCGCACAGCAATGTGGGGGATGTAAGCAGAGGAAAGGCTTTTGCCACACAACCTCTCATGGTTCACTCGATAATATTACCTGCAATAACCTGAGCTAGCTGCAACATGCAGACATTAAACACGAGGGGTCCCAGGACTGAACCCTGGAGTACCTAACATGTGACTTCTGTTCACTCCAAGTCATTGGTAACCTAGCGACAACTTTTCGAGTAACATGCGCAGCAGAAGTTTCAGGTTTGGCCACTGTGTCTACTGACAAATAAAAAACAGTGGAGTGGAGTAAAGAGAGAAAATGAGTACAACAGCTTGAAAGGAAACTGTAGACACAATGGGAATGTCATGTCACTAGTTTCGAAGTATTTCAGATATTTACAACAAAAAAACAATCAATAATTATCTATATTGACTGGTGTAAAACCCTTATTTCATAATATGTTTCATCTGTTTTCAGCTTGGAGGAGTCTCTATTAGCAGTGCTGAGGACCAGCTCACCTGGTCTCCGTGTGCATGCCTGCCGATGATGATGGGCTTCACCCAGCCGGACACCAGGCGGGGGATGTTTTTGCAGATGATGGCCTCCCTGAACACGGTGCCTCCCAGGATGTTCCGGATGGTCCCGTTGGGCGAGCGCCACATCTTCTTCAGCTTGAACTCCTCCACACGCTTCTCGTCTGGCGTGATGGTGGCACACTTGATCCCCACATTGTAGCGCCGGACCGCCTCTGCTGCCTCGACCGTCACCTGGTCGTCAGTCGCGTCTCGGTTCTCCATGCCAAGGTCAAAGCTGAACAGGACGATAACAAGGAGACCGAAGTCAAGGCTGAATTATAGCCAACGGCTTGCAGAAAGTAGACATAAAAATTGGAGGAGGTAAAACACATGTACACTTCTGTGGTTGAAGCATTAATGTAAAGGACAGAAAAAGATTTTAAGAGAGCTCACTGAGTTTTCAGAGGTCTTTTAGAGTTCATGATTTTATGGGTTTCTGCTATATTAGCAGAAAAAGTGAAACAGACAATATAAAGCTACCCATTTGACTTGAGAGGCAAGATAATGGCATCATTGCACAAAGATAGTCGAGTTTGACCAGTCCTGATGTAGATCATTCTACAAAAAACAAAGACGCGTTGTCTCATCTCTTGAGCAAGATGATTGTTATTTTCCAACAAATGTCTGTTCTTTATTCAAGTTATGGGACATATAGAATCATGTGACCTACTTGGTTACAGGAGAGGCATTACGTTTTGCTCATCCAGTCCTGACTCTGTGAGAAAAAGAACGACAAATTTCTGTTTTTATTCAAACATCTGTGATCTGTACATCTTCTAGCTAAATGCGGCCAAATCAAATGATTTAAACCTAGAAGACACTAAAGATATTTATAATCTCTGTACCCCAGGCAGAGATGGGTCACCAATAAAGAAGACGCTCTGTTGCCATTATTATTCATGCTTCATTAGACACAATTTAGAAGCATGCCTGGAGCACCAACTAGCCAGGCACTGATGGGAGCTGAAGCCACTGCTTTACTTAGCTAAAATTCTGAATATTAAACTACTATGAATGGGTTTAGAAATGAACTTACTGTCAGAAGACGGAAGCAACATTAATGTGAGGGGAAACTGAACGTGAGCTTGCTTTCAACTACACAATAATTCAAACAGCTGCCGGGGCTCTGCCCATTTCACACTGCAGCTAATTACAGCTCTTCAAAGACCCATCACAGAGTTCACATCAGGGTCCATTAACACCCTGTTCCTCTCTTAGACTCCACTATTAGTGTCTCTAATGAGGACATTTTTGAAACACCGAGACACAAGCAGTCCTGTGTGCAACGACCGACTGGTTACATATGACCTCCAACAAACCAGTGGAACAAAGTCAACCAGATCAGAATTCATTTTCTTATATCAGTGTTTCCCATGCTGCTCTTCAAGGCACAATGCTCTGTATATCTTTGGTGTTTCCCTGCTTCAAGTCCAGTTTAAATGTATGGCACATTTCATCAACAAGGCAGTTCAAAGTGCTTTACATCATGAAAACACACACACAAAAAATCAACAATTGGAACATTAAATTTTTCCAAACCTTAATTATGCTTGGCCATATTTTCGGTACTTGATTATATGTTGATGTGGATTAATCCTCTTTTTATTTCTCTCTTCAACATACACCTCACTGCAACTGATGGCTGATTAATAGGCTTTCACTGAACTGCAATAATCAGGTGTGTTAAAGCAGTGAAACACTGAAACATGTGGAGCAGTGTGTGTTGAGGACTGGGGTTGAGAAACACTGGCTTATTGTCGAAGCCTGAGAGGATCTGTGTGCACCCGCTGCCTTTGTTTGAAGAGATGACCTTTTACCTAGTTTTCCCTCCCCGTTTTGCAGAAAGCTTAAACCAGGACACAAAAACTGATGAATAATACAGAGCAGAGGGTGGAGTCAACAAAATAAACTATTCATTTAATTGATTTTCTCACTTTTTTTAAGGTTGAATTCAAATAGCTATTTTATAGTTTTACTGAATCAATAAATCTCTTTTTGTCCATTTCACAAACATCTACAAATGGCTGATTTACAGTCGTAATGCACCACTCCATTTTCCCTTTAACACTTCTGTTTAATAATTTACAAATCCATCAACAATTTGCAAAATAATTTCATTTAAATACACCTTTTTTGGAGGTTTAAAACACACGAAGCTCCATATATTTTATGCATGCTGATTTGAATTGAATAAACACCAGGAGAAAGTCAGACACTTTTCTGCGTTCATGAATGGGAATGATCTAGTCATTGCTTTGTTTTCAGATGGATTTAAAACCTGCACCGCATTTGTTTGCAAACATGAGAATCAGCCAGGAAAAGTCTAATCAGTGAATCGACAGTTATTCCATTATGTCATTTTAATATCACACACTTACTCCACATACTTCCTGTTTCACCTTTCACTGGGGTTTAATCATTTTAAGCTAGTGTTTGCATGGACGTTTTAGAAATTTTGGGATTGGAAAGTAGTTTGAGTAAAACACTGAGGTGGAACAAAATCTAGGTTATAATAATTTCTGTAAACACCTGAACATCAGTGTTAGTGAGGACTCTTGGTGTGGGTAAAATATTGACTGCTGAGACAAACTCTACAAAATGATCCCTTTGTGAATGTAAGAAATGGTGGAACTTTAAGTTTACTTTTTGAGTTGCTCCATGTCTGACAGTTCCACCTTCTAAGATTCTATTGGTGTGACAAGGTCAGTATTACACAATATTTATCATAACTGGACTTTCAGAACATGATCACAACAGATCATTAACTTTTTTATGATCACATATGAAAAAAAAGTGATGAAATATTTTAAAAATGTATGCAAAGGTTCACCAAAAAAGACAAACATTCAAAGTGAAAATAATGAGGGTTTTACAACCCTCATTATTTTCTAAGATGACAGAAAGATACTTTCTGTCATCTTTTAAACATGACAGAAAGGCTGATTAAACCCTCTCATCAAAACATGAGGAGTTAAATTAAAAGACTTTGAAGGTATAAAAACTGTTTCAGCTTTATTTAACAGTTATGAACATTTCCTTTCATGCCTTTCATTTTGTACTTCCCATGCTGTGATTTGTTCTTCTTTCTGGAATGAGTGACACGCTAACATTGAGCAACTGCAGCCAAATTTTCCATTTCCTCCCCAAGACAAACCCACCTTTATAGGAAACTTCTGTAAGAGTTAGATCTTTCTAAGTTAAGTGATCAATGCAGCCATAGTATTGCACTGGGATTCATATTGTGAAACATCCAACGACATCCCCAAGATGTCTTGTTTAAAACAATAAGACTTTAATGAAAACAAGCTAAACCAGACATGCAAGATCTGCAGGAACGGTCACTTCATGTCAGCAGCTACAGAAGCACCAAACAGAAACTTTTGTGAAGTTTTTTTTTTTTTTACATTTTGAATGCTAATCAAAAGGGAAAAAAGCATTGCTGGGTTTCAGATGACGTAGCACCGATGTTACCCAATGCAGATGAGTGACATCTGCATTGTCACCCATGCAGATGTCACCCATCTGCAGTCTATTTATTTCTGTTGATCCAGCATTAAAATGTTTAATGTCTGAGTCCTGTATGGTTGTTCCAACCGTTCTAATAGAGAGAAAGATAAACGTTATTTTCGTGTTTTGAAGGTAGTTGGTCACAAGGGAGTTAATTTTAAAAAAACTTACCAAAAAAAGAGGAAAAAAGTGGATCAACAATCTACAACTAAAAACAGGAGGTGCGGAAACCAACAACGTCAGAGTTTACAGCGCCACTTTCTAACAGGTAAAGATCCATTGTTTAAATAGTATTTTCAGATATTTTATTGGACAGTTACTTAGAAAGTCAAGCATTCAAATGTAAGGTAAGCTATATTATTTTTATGCCCTAGCATGGTTATCCTCAGAGTGCTAATGTTGTTAGCAGCTAGCTCAGTGCTCAGTTAGGGACAGAAAAGATGATGTTTATTTAGTGGGACTTTCATGCTTAAAAAAGCTAAATAATTTAAATTTAACCTACCCAGCCATACAGTTACAGTGAGATGTGACTATTCCCCCACATGGTTCGTGTCCAGACACGGACATGGGGGTTTCTGTAGATTGGAACGAATCGTTGACCTACAACGATTCCCTCCAGCGTCCTACGACTCAACATTCATCCAGAATGAATTTGGATTTACAGAAGCTAAATAAATTATTCACTGGCAGATCCAAGCTCATGGTAACAACATGGGTTAGTTCGTTGTTAGCGGTAGCGACATTATAGACTAATTACTTAAAGTAGCACAATTCACTACTTACCCGGCAGAAAGAAGTCGACAGCCATTTAGTGCTTCTTTTGATCCTAAATGTTTGACCCAACTTGAAACTAACTAATTGTATTCTCCAGGTTTTTGAAAACTTTCTTCTGTCTCATATAATATGAGGTCTGCAGCAACAGACAGTTAGTTATGTGGATCGCCTCGATGCCGGGTAAATCCTCAATACGATAAGAGAAGTCTGTTTTACCGAGATAATACAGATCATATCCTAAATATATCTGTATTTTTTTTCGAGATGCCTTGTCTGTTCCAGCCTATTTAGGGCATTAGTGTACTGTTGTGATCAGTTTTGCTTTGTTTTGAACCGGAGAAATCCACTTCCGGCCCTCGATCTGAATTTTGCGTGTCATCCGGGTCACGTATCTGAAACCCAGCAACAATGGCACAGTAGAGCCATCGCAAATAGAAGAAGTAAAAAAGCAGTACATTTCTGCCAGAAAACTCAGAAATTTTCCGGTTAATCTCAGAAACATTCCAGAATAAGCAGGAAAATTTCTGATTTTTTCTCCTGTAAATTTTCTACTTTTGGAGCTCAGAAATTCCCTCTTTTTTATAGAAAATTTCTGAGATTAATATCAACAATTTCTAGCAAATGTTCAACTTTTCAAACTCTGAGATTTCCAAGTTTTTTCTAGAAAACTTTTGATATAAAAATCAAAAAGTCTGAGTCATTTGGTGGAAATGTACTCCTCCTTTCTCTTCCTATCTAAAATTGCCCTCATATACCTCATTTACCGTCATAAAAAAGTGACAGTATGCCTCCTGTTTTTTGGTGTCACGTTTTGATTTTAAAATCCTCCAACACATTTGAGGGTAAAACAATCAATAACCTCCTCTCACCTGTGCAGGTCCAGCTCCAGGTAAGGGAAAATCAGCTTGTCCTTAATCAGCTCCCAGATGACCCGAGTCATCTCATCGCCCTGCATCTCCACCACTGAGCCGGCCTTGATCTTCTGAGACATCTTGGCACAAACGCACACGCTGTGAAGAAAAGAAGCGCAACAAATTGTATGTAGTGGCAACCCAAACAAAAAGGGGGCTAGTCATCAATAGATTAGAGGAACAGAAGACATGGCTGCTCTGTTACAGACTTGTCAGAATTTTTTTTAAAGAAATTCAAAAATTCTTCTAAAAGTTTTCCTTGTAGTTATAAAACATGAATGAATGGTTGCAGGTGACATCATTTTGCTGAAAATAGTAATTATTTTGTATAAAACACACATATATATTGGCAGTACAACGACAACAACAAAAAGAGACTTTTGTACATATTTCCTCTCAAGATTAGATTTTGAGAAATTATTTTGGATTTCTAATTTTACTTCTGAAGATCAGTGTTCTTGATGTGGCAGTGGCCAAAAATAAAAAGTAAAAAATTGCAGGTTTTTTACTGCTAGAAGATGTTTACAAAAATCGGTGATCGGAAAAGCAGATCGGTGCTTCTCTCATGTTTTAATTGTCTGAATTAAAACAGAGGGATCAGATGTTTGCTCTCTGTGAAATAATCTCTTCGCATTATTAAATGGGAGCATAGCTGAATAATGACTGAGCATTCAATATGCACCGCCAGATTTACTCCATAATAATCCTCTTATATGGTCTTTTCAGCAAGCCATATAAACATATGCTTTACACATGCATTGACTGAGCAGTGTGGAGGTTCAAAGCAAAAACAAAACAAGAAAATAATAAAACAATAACTACTTCTGCATACGTAAAAATGTAATATTTGTAACAGAGTTCAAGTTTTAAAAGGAGTTGCTCTTGTTGACATCTGCCCGTTTGGTGTCATAACACACAGTCCCCAAAGCTTCCGGACTGCTTCTTTATAACAGAGGACTAGACAGACCGCTCACACGGCCAAGAAGCGGTTGGTCCATACCTGGAGAGCAGAAACCGCTAACAGAACCAGTTGAGCAAAAACGATTCTGATAAGTAACTCCGTGAAACTTGAAACCAGGAAGGAGTTTTCTAGCGCAGCTCAGGGCCTGAATGGGCTCTTTATGCTAGCTGCGCCCGACCAAGAACAAGGAAAACACCGTGCCGTTTTCTGCTTTCTCCAACGCGAGCGTTCTAAAGCACGACGGTATGACGTCATGTTTCGTCCTGGGGGTTAGAAAACTAAACGTTAAGCTTTAGCAGCAGAACAGGAAGATGTGCCGAGATAAAAACACAAAACGAGAGCATCTTGCTTCCCCGTAGTTCGACATTATCTAACTGCGCAGTAGCCAGTGTTTAAAATAAAGCGCTTTACCTTCAGTTTAAGAATAAAAATCCACAGCAGAGTCAGAGACAACGGCGGTAACCGGACACAGCGACGTTCGGACCGAGGTGACAGCAGATCAAGCTGCTCAAGCGGAGCCGGCGACTTGCAACGTTCCTCTTCTCGTTGACAGAAAGCCAATCAGTGAAGAGCTTACGACCATCGCGCCTATAGGATAAGCTCGCACAAAAGGAGGGGCAACTCGGACTCTGATTTGTCCTTGCGATAATTCACAGATTTGTGCTTATCTACGTCCACGCCCAGTGACAATCGCTCTACTGTGTGGAAGTGCAACTGTAAATAATAATAATAATAATTATAATAATTATAAAGACTAGAGGATGTCTGAAGAAATTTAAACGGGGCCTCCCAAAGTATGCCCCTCTGTTGAAAAAAAATGAGCATCAGTGCTAAAGTAAACTACAAAACAAAAAAAACCAAAACAAAACAAAAAAATCACACAATTGTTTTGGGAAGATCTTTTATACCATTACCACACCAAACAAAACCAGATTCACTGCCCCCAGGGAGAAAACACATGCCTACAAATCTTACACAAGGTATTGAGCAACGTGTCTGTGTGACAGTTTTGGGTGGAGTTATCAGCTGGGAGTGAAACGGTGACTTTTGCCCTATATGCTGCACTTTCAACACATGGACACAATTCTGTTAATGAATGAAAAACCCACAATTGTCACTGAAATAACTTGAAACTAACAAAAGTAATAAATAAAGACTGACTGAAAATGCACCAATGACTATCAGACATATGAATGTGTGTGTGTGTGTGTGTGTGTGGGGGGGGGGGGGGGGGGGTGGAGGGGTGGGTGTATTTGTTCACCGGTCCAATATAGGCAAATTTACAAACCGACGAAAAACCAAAAATCAACATGGG
>CAEGAD010044032.1:0-26209 GCA_903067055.1 Poeciliopsis paucimaculata
TATATATATTTTATTTATTTATTTTTTTTATTTTTTTTAACTGAAAACAAATATAGAAAAAAAAAACCAATGTGACATAATTTAAAAACAAGGCTTTGGCTATTTTAGGTGATTGTGTTTTATCAATATTTTTCTTTAAGAGAAAAGTTCAAATGTAAAATAATCCAACATTTTATACACATGTATGTAAATCAAGTTTTATGTCCTAAACGGAGATGAATTTGGCAAAATTTGCGACGCAGCACATTTTGAGCGAGTAGCCCAGTGCTAAACCCGCTTTGAAATGTGTAAACGCAATCGCCAAATTAAACGACGACACCAACTCTCTGTGTGAGAAAACAAATCGAGAATGTTTACACTCACCATTATTTACAAAGAATGCAAGAAAAATCCACCGGCCGTCAGTCAGAGGAGCTGCCGCTCCATGCCTGGGGGAGCTTCCCCGCAAACTTCTCCAAGCGTCCCAAAGTGAGCGCTCCTGCCGACTCGGAGCCCCTCAACGTGTTTGAGGAGAGATTTAAAACAAAACAACAACAAAAAATCAAAAATAGTCGCCGTTGGCCTGCAGGTCTAGGTGACGGCTTTCTGCAGACACACAGTCGGCATCGATTTTACTTCTTGCTCCTCTGCAGCTCCAGTTGGAGTGTTTGCTTTCCCGGCGGTGGAGAAATGATGTTAAGTAAAGATTTTTGGTTCCTCCTCCTCCTCATCGTTCTCCTCCTACTACTTCTGAACTGAGTGCGCGTCCTCCATAGCACGCGGCTTGAATACGTGCTGTGTGTGTGGGCGCGTGCCCCCTTTTTGTCTCAGCCTTTATCTACACTTTAAATCTTTTGTTTGGTCAAGAGTTCCGTGCCTGTTTGCACAGCGACCCTCTGATGCTCGAGACTATCTGTGTTTGTAGCAGATATGAAGATTTCCCACATTGCGCTTATAGTGACTCCAAGCTGTTGACAGCTTTATCAAGACGTTGTTGTCTTTGCTGCATTTTGTTTATAGTCTATTTTCCAGAATACCCTAAAAATTGTGACCCGCTACATTTATGCAGCTTGTTTCACAATAATTAAGTTGTAGCCTATTTAAGTTTTTATTTTTTTTATTTATTTTTACTAATCTTCGCAGTTATATTGATTTAATCGTCCTCTTTAAGAATAAGAACATGTACTTAATTATTTACCATTGTCACTAAAGAAAAACAAAAATCCCAATTTCATAATAAATTATTCCTTATCATCCCATTATCATAAATTTTGCAACACGGAACACTGAAAAATTGCTTTGTTATCCATAGCAGAATTTGGAATTTATTGCTGTTTGTCACTGCACAACCAGATCGAAGTCAACTCCAGTAGTATAATAGTATCATAAAATAGTTTTTCCTCATAAAGTTTGGGTTTTACATGTACATTAAAATTATGGGTCCACATGCAGACAATAAAAGTGAAATTATAAAATCTGTTTTACGATTAAAATATATTTTCTGTAATATAAAAGAGTATTTGAAATGCAATGTTATTGATATTTTTTAGGTTTAAAAATTTATTATTTTAATATGTAATATTTATAATATTTTTGCTGTTAATGGAATATCATATTTTAGTTATTTAAATGAATCAGTGTTTGTAGCTCTTCTGTAAAAAGGCTTTAACATAATGTATGAAAGGTACTGTGAAAATAAGCAGCTATATCACTTGCTGAATAATTTTGTACTAGTCAACTAGCTTACCTTTCGATATTGTCACTTTTTCCTATTGGAAAATGTGACCGAAACTTCGAGGTTAACAAAACAGGTCACATCGAAACAACACCTGTTGAACAGGAAGTCAGTATTTGCCTCATGTCTGTTACGCCAACCGCCATTTCCAGAGGTTCCCTTAAAACTGAGGAAATGTGGTTCAGGTGTGTCATCCTCTGTACGAGTGTTCGTGTCTGCTTTATATGTGACTAGGATATGCCATTGTCTCTGTGTATTTTCTGTAACTTGAGAGAGAGTGTTTCACAGCACAGAACGTTGACTTGGTAGGAAACAGGTCCGTCTTACCAGAAACAACAGGATGGTCTTGCTAAAGTAATCCCCACAGCCACAGACATGGGATATGTGAGGGCATGTGGGTGAAGATTCATACTATTTTACATCTGGAAAGGTGCTGACATGACTGACATTTTAATATAAGAGTAAATGACTTCCATGGCTGATAATGATCTTATTATTTTCTTCAATTGTAGTTTGCTTTTTGTGTTCAGAAAAGTAAAACAACCACATTCTATGAATATGCTGAAACATTTTAGATATTTTCTTTCACATTTATTCTTCCATGAAGCTATGTTTTTATGTTAAAACATAGCTAATATGTTTTAACATAATTTTTTCTAATAAAAAAGAAGCCGAGCAGATTCATTGCAAAAACAAATGAAAAAAGATTGTCAAATCTAGATAAAGAGTTACTTTCAGTTCAGATGACTTGCCACCTACACCTTTAATTTTGTTGCTTCACTCTTCCCTAACCAGGATTTCTTTGGTTAAAATTTTGTTTTTAACAGTAGTTGTTTCAGGCATCCCATCAAGCAGGCTTGAACATGTTTCATTTGGCACATAGGTAACACCACCAGCAAGTAGAAGGAGATAACTGTAGAAACCTGTAACTCCATAAACAAAATAGATTTTTGTAGCAGTGAACCATGCTGGTGTTTTGAGACTACTATGAATAAACATCTGCTTTAAATATGCCTCTTCAGATTTGGGTTTAATGATAGTGCCAATACATGAAGTAGGATTAGATTAGATAAGCTTTATTATCCCCAAAGGGCAATTTGCTTTGCAGAAAGCAAGAATAATTGCAAATACATACATACATTGCAGTAATAACACAAGATGTGATTTTTCAGTACAAGATTTGGCTCTACAGAGAGCATAGGAGAGGTAGAGTATATCCGTCTGGCCCTTAAAATAACATACTTTTCATAAGTTAGTTTTATAATAAACCATTTTACACTTGACAAATCCATTTAGTACATTATGGTAAAGTAACACATTAATCCTTTTACAAAACGATATCTGCAATGAATGCTTTGGTTCTCACATGTGTCTACCCTCTTTACCCTAAGACAGGAAGTGTTCAAATAAAATGTTTCCATAAACTACTCACTCTAATTTTTCTATTAAAATTGGACTTCAAGAGGCCAAGGATCTTTCCTTTCAGGTTGCATCTTTTAATTCTTGTTGTATTCTTTTTACCTGCATTTCATCAGGAGAAAATGCAATGTTAAATAATATGAGTGGCTACAAAGCCTACTCAATGCACACAACTTATGGCACTACATTTCTTTCATTAAAGAGGGAGTAAACACATTTATCTCACAAGCCATTATGTTGCTATCAACTATGTTCAGTACTTTGGATCAGTGTCTTTATGCTCTCATTAAATACACTCATTGGGATATGAGTGTATCCTAATGATACAATATTCAATATCTCAGCTATTACAGAAAAGACTGGGTTATGTTGGAAATGAAAAAAAAAAGTTTACAAAAAGAGCCCTTAAGGCAAATCAGAGATCAGTAGCTCTTTGTTCAGTAAACATACAAAAATGACTTGTGTCTTATTTCCTTTACACAAAGGACATCATGAAAATACCCCTGTATTACAGCCTTTACAATACTAATTAGATGGTTCTAGAAGGATTTCTGCTTTCATTTCCTCTAATAGTTTGGGGTTCGATAAAAGTTGCACTGAGAGAGGGTTTGCAGCTCGTATAGCCAAAGATCCATTTAAGATTGAATTTAATGGCTGTACAGCTACCGAGCAACTTTGTGCCAAATGGTTCAATATTTAACATGAAAAATGGAACAAAGAAAAATAAAATAAAAACAAAAGTGATATAATGTCACAAACGGAAACAATAACAATAGCTTTGGAATGTACAGTATGCCCAAACATGAACTGGACTGCTTTTGGTCTAAAAAGAGGGGAAGCAGGCTTGTTAATCCTTTTGAGAGGAATTTAAGGTGGAGAAATAAAACCCACCATTGTCTCTGTTTTTCTCCTTAGGTCTCAGATATCTGCCTCTTCATCTGCTGACACACAATTACTGCCATTGTGTGTTGTTATTTCGCTAACTGTCCCACAGAGAGAAACATAGTTTATTGAATGTCAGCAGAATTTTAAGTAAAATAAAAATAAAAAATAAAAATACATACATGTGGAAAAAGCCTTTTGATGGTTTGTGGAGCATCTTTAAGTTAATTTTACTTTGTTTTATCATTGAGGGAAAATTAAAAATTTCACTCAAGTAAAATAATGCTTTCTAGTGCAATTGACTGACAAAAGTAAGCTAAGTTCCAAGTATTGAATAGATTATTACTCTGACAGCACAAGATGTATTTTCAAAATCTTTGGAATAAGGTATTAGTATTATTAAGCACTAAGTACTTGAGAAGTACTTTAATCTGATATCATTTGTTAAATTATTGCAGGTTCTGGTACTTTGAATATTAAAACTTAAATTTGAAAAAAAACCCAACAAAAAAACATATATGTTAGTTTTTAAGTATGTGGCAGTAAATGTAACTAGTTTCTACCAAGCTCTGGTTAATCTTTCCAAAGAAAAGAATCTAGGCTTGGATGAAAAGTCCAAAGCCGCTGGGATGTAGTAAGATAAAAGACAACTTTATGTCACATTTCCTAAATGTAGGTTTGGAACAAAAAAACACTGCATATCAACAAAAAAAAACTTTTGAATACTGACAGGGAAACATGGTGGTAGCGACATTATAATCTGGGCTTACTTTGTTTAGCTGGTGGGATTAAATTACGTTCAATTTGGAGCCAAGACAATTTGGAGTACATGCTTAGAGTTCCTACCAAAGAAGACTGAAGACTAAAATTAATTATCCAGACAATATATAATATTAAAGGGAGAAAGGGAATTAAAGTAATTAATCATTGTCCCATTATTTCAACAGCAGTGTCAACACCTTTCAGATCTACCATACTCACAAACATGATATTACCAAGTGGAAAACCAAAATAACAAAAAAAGAAGAATTGGTAGTGGAAGTAGCAAAAATGTTTAATGAGGTTTTCTTCCAACTGCTGCTTTTCCACCAGCCACCAGAAAAGTTGTTTGACATGATCTAATGAGCACCATTCTCCTAAAATATAGAGGTGAAAGCAACCGTTTGACAGATTTGTCTACAACCCCAAGAATTCTTCAGTTTGCTTTGGGTCTGGCAACTGAATGCCACTGCATATGATTCACATCACTGTTGTATTCCTCACAACATTCAGGGGCCCCTCATGTCCTGGGTAGAAGCATCTGGATTGTCTTCTGTTTTCCATTTGTTCATTTAGACTTTTTTTTAGAGACCAAACTGTCCTTTGAAAATAATTCCTATGGTTGCTTTTTACATTTTTGCTTGAGGAGGATGGAAAGTCATTTTGTCCTTTTTCTCGTTATTTCTCTAAAGATGTCAAAAATATATCTAATAACTTTACATATATATTTCTACTAAGTAAAATTTGATTTGAGAGTCAAGGCAGCTACATCGGACCATCAGCCCTTCTAATCACCACCAGCAGGCAAAGTGGGTGAAGTGCCCAAGGACATGACGAAGGACACGGTAAGCTTCAGCTGGCGACCTTCCGATTGTAGGATGAACTCTTAGCTTCACTGCTAGCTACCATTGCCCCATTATTTGTATCCCTTTACAAATTTGTGGATATTTGATTGGATGAAAGTCTTTCTTCTAGATATATATTGAACACTTGATAAAATAACTCAAGTATAGACTTGACCTTTGAGAAGTGGATTGTGTTTTATTCATTTTGTTCGAGAAAAAAAAGAAAAAAGAAACATGTTCAGGTTTACTTTCTGAAAGTTTATGACTATGTTCATATATTCACGTTCATGTCATGCTGGTTCTTTCTTACTGTTGTTTGATTATAAATTCATTTTACAGCATGTCACTTTGTAATTTGTCATTTGGCCATCTTTGAGCTTAAGGAGACAATAGCATGTATGCGTTCAATGTGCAACACTATATTGGTAAAAGGACTCAAATAACACCTTGAGTGATTTAGTGTCATTTGTAAACCTGGAGTTAACTTCTCTTTAGTGTACTCAAAAGTTTTTTGGATCATGGTAGAATTGTATTGTCTTATTTTCTCCTAATGCTTTGGCCTGTTTGGAAAATAATAAAGGCTGGAGTTTGCCACCTGAAGCATTGGAGAACCCTGAACCCTTAAAATCACATGCTGGAGGGTTTAAATAAATTTGCTTAAAATTTTTGATTTGATATGACAGTGCTTCAGTTTTTGTCATTTTTATATTTACACAAGAGATCAAAATATTCTAATAATATCAGAAATTACAATGGATGTTGCAACTATAAAATACATTTTAATGTAAAACAATCAAACAAACAAAAAAATAGGACTATATGCATATGTGATGTTTTTTGGAAATATGATATAAAATTTGCCTCTTAAAAACATCTTTGGATGATTGTGTTATTTTGCCATTCCCTGGTGTTTACCAATGTTGTAGGAACGTAAGAAGTAAATGAGAATAAATCAAATCATCAGTGAACGTAACTTAAAAAGTGATTCAATGTGAGTGAGGACAGCAAAGGAAGTTAAATAACAAGTCTCAAACTTCATAAACTATTGTAAGTGTGCATCAACTGCCAGTAATGAACCTTCATTGTCATTATTTAGAAAAAAGAAAAAAAAATCTCAGATGGCGTACTGTAGGCTGACTTACTGAAAGACGAAGGGTAGTCAATGTGCAAGTTTTGATTCTTTACCGAGAGAGCCAGAAAGGATACACACACACACACACGCGCACACGCACGCCCACACACGCACACCCCCGCACGCACACCCACACACACAGCCACACACATAATGCATTAATGCTGTCCAATTCTGTCCCTGCTGCTCTACACACGTCCTCACCTTCCTCACAGGAATGTGGGAATGATTGCCTTAATTTTATACAGCACACAGCTTCCTTTGGTTCAATTTTCACCAACACCATAAAAAAAGAAGCAGTTGTAAGGTCAGCAAGAACCCATCTGGTTTTGCCATTGCTGGGACTTTAATGACCAGGTAATAAAAGTTCAATTTGACAGAAATTACAACAGATGTTTCAGGCTGAAAGCCTCAGACATGTTGGTTTCCACAAGAGGATGAAACTCCAGCATGCAGAAGCTGCCCACTCGTCTAATAGGCTGCATAAAATGTTTGTGCAGCAAGAGAAAATGTATTTGGGAATAGTCACGTAAAAATGCAGTAAATGCAGTAAAATAGAAATAAAAATTAAATATCTGGTTCAGCTGTCTGGAGTTATCCAAGACAACACCACTTGTCATGTGGTGATTTAATTACAAGAATCAGAAGGTGTGCATCGCTACCCTTTTGCCACTGCTTGTTTCAATCTTCGGGCGTGGGAAAATGTTGTTGGATGTCACCTCTATTACCTAACCCAGGAAGAATAGAAAGAGTACTAAACATTTAGGAGTGTCTCAATGAAAATGTGAAATTGATCACCTTTGGGACAGGTATTCATTTGACTTTTCTAAATGTTTTCCCATGTGAACAAACATATCCACGGCTGAAAAATGCATACAGTTCCGCTCAGTGTATTACATGTCATGTCAGTCAACAAATATTCACAAGGTATCACTTTCATCTGTAACAATATTTGCCATTTATAACAGAAAACACCTAAAAGCAAAGAGAAGAACCAACTTAAACCTGCAAAAATAAATTGTAAGAATACAAGACTAGAAATGTTTCTGAAAAACTGGTGCTGAGATGACAGCAGTTGCGATTGACAGTTGTTCTCAGTTCTCTTGATTTATAATTCCCCTATGAACCCAAATGAAGAAAAACCTCAAGCAGTCTCTCATATGATGGATGATCTCCTGAGAGAATTCCAGCACTTTTTGCTTTTTTAAACCCTCGAGCCACAACTGGAACAGACACACAAAAACACACTTTCAAGTCTTCCATTTCCTGTGCACAAGCTCAGAGGTGAGATAGATTTGTTACTAGTTCCCACAAATAAGGGAACGCGTCAGACCTTTTAAAAAAAAAAAAACTGTCTTGGAAGCTTAGGGGATTTTTTTTCAACATTCTATTTGTCTCGCATTGTCAGATAAACACAAGGCAAGTTGAGAGTATTGCTTTACCATTTTGTCCATTTGACCACAGAAACAGAGTGAAATATTTTCACCACAATAGTACGGCCTGTTGTTTAATTCACAGTGAATGTTCTACAGCTTCCTGGTAATTACTGGAAAGTTACAGGGATGACAATGCTTCTCTGAATGTTTTTCTTTCAGGTAATGGTTTTGTGGGAGATTGCCTTGTGGACTGTTAGAGTCAGTTAGAGTTTAAATATAAATATAAATGATTTACTTCATGACTGTCAATTGATAAGCATTTTTTTCTGCATTTCAAGTACTGAGCAACAAATAAACCATTACTTGGATCTTGCAAATAAGGAAATCTGTTGAACGGTTGTGATGCTGGAAGGAGAGTTGACCAGATGAAACACAGTTGTCTGTATTTGGTGGTGTAATGCTAGTTGTGAAACCAATTCAGAACCAGAAAACCAACTTACACCAGTCTGTGTACGACCTCAAGGTTGATGAGCTTGAATGTAAAGAATCATGCCTGTAGCCAAGATGGAAATGTGCAGACACAAACCCTTCTTGCAAGATCTGAAGAGAAATGAGTAAGCCAGACAAAAACTAACTTTAGCAAAAGTTAAGAATTTTTTTGCCAAATTGCCAAGAAAAAAAAGAATAAAATAAAGATAAAAACACTCATAGCTGAACTCTTTTTTTTCTACTTAGCTCAGTCACTATCAGTCCATGACTCAATAAGTTGCTTTTCTCTTTAAAAAAAAAAAACAAAAAAAAAAACGGATTACTGAAATAAAATATTTTTCCAGACAAAGTTTAAAGTTTGGAATCCAAATACTAGTGGTTAATATAAATATTGTAGCTTAATAGTTTTGTTTCATGTTTGTCAATATGTGAAAGGATAACTGTCACTGGTTTAGATGTCGTAAATTAAAGTCAATCTAAGCATTCTTTTAAATGAAGGAGTATAAGTTTAAAAATCTCTGTCAAATAGTGATGTTCATCTTAGGGGTTTAATGTCTTATTATTTAATAGGAATTTAGTAATAATTACAAGTTGACACGTTGGAGTTTATCAATCAAAAGGAGCAGTTGTTTAGTCATATTGCTGTTAGTAGCTTGGGCCAGGTACGTCACACATACCACAGCATTACCAAGGAAAGTAACAAGAGTAGAACGTTTGTTTTTCCATTTGTTTTATTTCATCCTCTTGAAGACAAATATTGCTGTTGCAAAATCAGCTTGTCTGTAATATATAAATGTTGCACACCTAATAATTTATCAGTGTGGTTTTTCGCAGGGTCTGTATTTGATGTACACTGTTGACAAGAAGAGCGACAGTGAGCGGCACTAAATTGCCATTGGCTCCCTCAGTCAAGAGTGTTCACTGTGCTCTATGTGTCAACTGGTGACAAACTGCTGTTACTGCAGTTTAAGGCATCTCAATTTGAGAAAAAGTGCAGCTAGAGGAAAAGCACAGTCAACAGTTCTAAAATAAAGTAAGAAAAGGGGTACGGGGTTCAATTGTTCCTCATGTCCATTCTGTCACATTAATTAAACAAACTCATTTTTACAAAAAAAACCCCCAAAAAACGTAAATTAGCATTGTGTACCGATGAGTGACACACCTATGTGTTTTGCCAACTATGTAATTTAAAACACTCAACTAACAAAAATACCACCTGATGTTTAATTTGTTGTTTTTATCACTCCTTCTGTGTCAATTTACCCTGTGAAAGTTGAGCATGACCAAATAACACAGCTTCTTTACATGATCTCGTTTTACTTTGCATTCATACTGGTCATGACAAATTATCTTTTATCAATTTAAGCATCTTAAAAAAACAGTTCAAACCGTTGAAGTAAGTTGGAACAACAAATAAACCAAAAGAGGTTACTTTATTAAAGAAAAAAAACAAACAGCAAACAAAGAACACTGGAAAACTTCAGTAAAATATTCAAAATTTTAGTTAAAGAAAACCATAAAAATTTAATGACTTAATTTATTTACTTTTTGTTGTCATTTGTGAAAAACATAATTTCTTACGATGCACTTCAGTGTCCTTAAATAAGACAAATTTCTTTTTCGATAGCTTGTGTTTTCATACAATGATAAGTGATTGTTTAAGATCTGTGGGGGATCTCATGGCGCAATTTCTTGTCTATGTTGTGGTGGATATTCATGACTAGAAGGCTGAAGGCAGTGAGATTTTATTACACAACCTGAATGTGCACGTCTGGGTTATTGCTGCACTTTAATTTGAAAGCAAGCAAACATTTTAATCAATGTCAACAAAAGGAAGTGAACTTTTGGAGTCACTATTTGGGAAGCAGCAAAAACATTTGGGATTTAAGGACACTTACGATTTGGAAACTGAAGTAAGTTATGCATTTCTCAAAATTTATTTCAGTTTGCAGGGATTTAACGACTCTTAAACAAACTGCAATGTTTGGGATAAGAAATGAACAAAACATGTTTGATCTCAATTGAGACAATGCAAAGGGAATTGAGAAAATGTAAAACAAAAAAAACAAAAAAAAAATAGCAAGGTTATTTGAACAAACCCAAACTTCTTTCATTTGGTTTGTTGAGTGGATTCGTTTCTCATAGTAAAATTGTAGGTCAAAAATAATCTTTAAACAGATGTTCTTGAATGCCAGCATTCATGAAACAAAACCTTAAATCTTGACTTGACACAACTATAAGTACGCCGCATGCAGTTTTTCCTGTCTAACGTGTTAAGAATACATGTTCTGGCATCTTTAAAATGAAGAAACTCTAAGCACACTTTCCCATTGCCCACTTTTTAAAAATTTTAAATTTAAAACTAACATTTAAAATACTTTCACCTACTTTTAGATTGTAGAGCCATAAATAATTAAAATGATTTTTATGAGATCATAACATGGCTGAAGAACAATGAATAACAATGGCAAAAGTACAATGATTCAATCAAATTTACAGGCCTTTCTTAATCAGTAGTCGGTGTCTATGCAGCTGGATAAATTTTTGATTTATATTTAAATATAATAAACAATATTTAAGTCAGGCAACAACAGTCGCACTTCAATCAGTGGAGCAGTAAATATTATTGACATTATCCAACAACTTGCTATTTGATGGTTAACCTTAGTGATAGTTGACTTTATGTTTATGCTCATAAGAGAAATAGGTGGGTATTTAATCACCCATGAGAGGGCATTTGTTCATTGATCAACAAAAAGAAATAAAGTAGAAACATAAATTAGGTTAAAAAAATTAATGCTGAGGACAGATGGCAATATAATGGAAACCTGTTAAAGTTTGCTTACTATGCATAGGTGAGCTCTAAACACTCCACATAGTTTTTTAGGTTCTGTAAAATTACACTGGTTGAACCTCGCCAGCTCTCACATGCTCCTGTCCATTCCATTATATCTGTCAGCATTCCACTCAAAGATATTTTTTATTACAACGTTGTAAGGGGTAATATTGAATTGGTCTTCTCAGAACAAATAACCAAAACAAGTAAGGAAGAAAAAAACACGTTTTCTTACCAGCTTTTCAGTGTAGCTTCTGTGCTCTTCTTGTCAATAGTATCTATGTCAAGCTATTGCATATCAGCCTTGCTTTGCAGTGATGTAGAAAGATACACTCTTTTAGGTAAGTAATGCTATCTAAGGGAGTTGACACTGTAATATACATAAATTGCTTACAAGATAAGCCAGGCTGCAAGAGACTTTTTGAACATTTGGAAAAGTTCTGCATTATGCATTTCTCACACACCATGTGTTAATATATGCATCCCACTACTACACCAGTTAAAAGGGAGAGTGTACAGCTTACACATAAATGTCACCACAGGATGAGCTGTACCGGATTATATCATAAACTAATTCACATTGTCTGCTATGTGTTTGGCACCTTTCTGGAAATGGGAGGTTTACTGTTGCTGCAGTTAGCAAACCTAACACATAATGAGCTGTATATGTGTGGAAATTTATTAGACATTTTCCAAAATATTCTTAAGAATATAGTGGAACATTTTCCACTATACTTTTTTGGATTTTGTCCAAAAAAGTATAGTGGAAAAATGTAAAAGAATAAAAAATATGTGCCAGAAACTTTGTGAAAGTTCAACATTATATTTATGGAATATTACAATCAAAATGTATTTTCTTGTAAATTGAGGTTTTTATTAGTACCAACATTTCTTTTGCTTCGGTAGACTGTGTTGTCAGCCAATTTAAAGATAGCAGACTTGTTAATTACATTACAAATAACTTCTGTGCTCGCATTTTATCTCCACTGACTAATCGTTGTCAACTTTTCACCTTTATAAATGAAGAAAGGGAGTTCACACAATGTGGATATCATGTGGTAGAAAAATGCTCTGAGAAGAGGAGATGCTTCCCAAAGTAACCAGCCCTGGGTGATGAAGACTGATACTCCCTTGGGCTTGTTTTGTCTTTTTTTTCATTGTGGATGAGACATAGAAGGGAGTGGTTGGAGAGGAGGCCATCGGTGACCTTTCAGATTATCAGTTCAACGCCTGAGGTGAATGAGTGGGATGGAGTAAATGAAAGGAGAGGTGGGGACAGGTTGAGGTAAAGGTAAAGAAGCAATGTGTTCATTTCCTTTCCACTCTGCTTCAGGCAGTGGATTTTCACCCAAGCCTCACCTTGGTGCGCATTGTCTTGTCTCTGCAAAGTGTGTGAAAACTCCGCCCATAACAATCGAAAGGCAGTGGGTAAAAAGCAGAGTTTAAACTTTTGCACTCTGTGATTAGGCTCACAACATTCTTTCACTGTTGACTGAGAAGAAAACAGACACTGATGAGTTATCTGATATAAATGCAGGTAACTCTACATGTACATAACAACACATACACAACAAAATGGAAGTGCTGCAAATTTTTATTTGCATGAAGTGTTATAAAAAATAAACTGCTTGCATACAAGAAAGTTCAGAATAAATTTTGTAAAATATAATCTTATTCAAATCAGTTATTTTCTAGTCCATCCCACTGTATTCTCATTTAGCTAAGAACCATTCAATTTAACATGAGAGTTGTTTCATGACAACACAACCCTCTTTTCTCTATTAGAACCCTAAAAGAAACAGTCCAGTTTTGCAAAATAGCTTTTTACATAATTTCGTGTTGTTTTGGTCTTTGTTTATGCAATGTGTTGAAATGCCAGGTGTCATAAAGAAGATCCTTTTTTAGAGTTTTCAGAAGAGAGTTTTAATAGGTTTAATATGATGTCACTGATGCTGGTTTTGGATTGTTTGATGAATTGCCTAAATTAAACAATCTAACCATCATTCATTTGGCTTTATAAACAATTCTTTTACTGGCTTTGGATGTAAGTCTGACTTAGTAACCTCAATTGTGCAAGTACTTAAATATGAGGATGCAGCAAATGTTGAATAGTTTCAAACCAAACATTGGTCGAGGGCTGTTTGTCATCATGCCAGTTCAAAGCTCAAGCCCTCTGTGTCATTTTGAAAAACATATGAAAGGCATAACCACACTTGTCAGGGAAACACCACAAATTTTGAAAGAAAACTGGTCAGCGACTGTTACTCTGATCAAGTTTCACAAAGTTACTGTTTTGTTGCTGTTTGCATTTTTTAATGGTTGTGTAGAGTAAAAGCTGTTGATATGAAAAGTAAAGTTATATTTACACCTTTACATAAAACAAATTTTAAAAGGGATAGCCTGAAGATTGCTTTTCTCTCTCATTAAATTTAAATTAAGTTTTATTTGTTCTTCTCATTAAATTGTTATTGGATTTATCTATATCCAGTTGGCTGTGCTGTGTTTCCACTGAGTGGTGGGGCCAATGTGTTTATGGTCATGTCTGTGAGCGCTCGACAGGCACTGGAACACCACATACAACCGCCCATAATTGGAACAAGACTGTTTGACTTACTGCATTACCCTGTTATTACTCAAACTGAAGGACAAGATTTGGTTTTAAGAAGACTGCGTAAAACTAAGGGAAATTTTAGGCAATCAAAATCAGATGACTATTTATACTCATAGGTGCCAGAAAAAAACTAGCATGAAACGAATTTGCCACGTTCGACAGATGGATAAGAAAATGTTTCATTCCCATGTTAACAGGGTGAAAGATTGATCTCATGAATAGATGTGCAGCATCACTGATCCATATTAGTGCAGATTGCTTGCATACATTATTAACGACCTTGGGGGTCCCTCTTAAGATTCCAAAGACTTATCAATAATTCACAAATCTGATTGAAAACAGACTTAGTATTGGGTGATTTAATTATCTCACAAGTAAGAAGGCTGGTAAAAGGCAACGGTCTTTCTATTAAGGTAATCATCTTATTGATAAACCACCAGGGAATAGAGGCAGCTGTTAGGCAAAAAAAAGAAACAAGTAATGGACACTAAGTGTTTTTTTTCACCAATACTGTGACATACCATCCATTCCAACCACCCCCCCTCATCCACTTTGCACCATTAAGATGTGGTGATGGAGAAAACAAATACCTAACTACAAATTCAAACTGACAATATCTTGGCTTCAATGAAACTTTTTTTAAACATTTGAACTTCTGCTAATTTTGCAGCTTAATTTATTTATTTTTTAAAACCCTTTCTCCCACAAATTTTATATATTTTAAGATTCTTTTAATCACCTTTACTGAGATAGGGGTCTTATATTTTCCTGACTTGGTATACCTTGAAAAGAAGGGTGGTGGAATTAAAGAGATTTCAACAGGCCTTAACAGTTCCTGAAGTAACATGAGCACAGTGGAAGAGCTGATATTAAACCTGACTAGCTGTGCCAAGTGATAAAGCTTCAGTTCAGGCTGCAGGGCTGTCATAATGGGGCTTTTGGGAATTATAAAATAACTAATGGCTGCAGGGCTGTGTGCAGATCTCTGTGTGTGAACAATATTTCTGCATCTGAACTCTTACTAGTTTATGACTTGAACTTGTTACAGATTATTGTTGTTTTTTTTTTCTTTCTTATCATTGAATTCAGATGTTTTAAGAGTTCATGAACACTTTGCTTTTATTCTGAATTATGTGGCCATTTTTATAATATATTGTTTTAGATGGAGATGAAATTTTGTCATTCCATCTAAAACAAATGGAATTATAAAATGCCTTATTATTTGCTAAATCCTCAGAGTTCAGACAGAAAAAAGTCTGATTATGCATTTTATATTTATGCATAATCATAACAAGTAACATCCAACAAGCTTATAGAATATTGGTCTTTCTTTCACCCCAATAACACTGACACACTAAGGTATGAAGTCTATTAGTCCCTGGGGTGTGCTGTGGCATCTGGCACAAACTCATATTAAGATGTTTTAAGTCCTTGAACTTGCCAGGCAGTGCCTCTATGGAGCTAACCTTTTGTTCAATGTATAATGATTGATTAGATTAGGATCTTGGAGCTCTGGAGGCAAAGTCAACACCTCAATATCATATCTACTGGATCTAACCCTTCCCTCTGGAGTAACTCTTTACTGCTTATGTGCCTCAGTAAGTTTTGGCAGACGATGAATTGTTGTTAACAAATATTTTTGATAGATATTGGAAATCAAGAGCACCCAACAAGAGCTGCAATTTTAGAGATGCTCTGACAGTTTTCTAGCATCCCAGTTTGGCCTTTGTCAAACCTACGCAGAACGTTGCACTTGTCATTTTTCCTACAAACCTTGGAGTTCAGTGCATTCTCAACTGGTCAAGGTGGTTAGATGGCTGCCTCTTCAGTATATGTTTATACAGCTTCACCTTCATAAGAAGTCAATAAACGTTTAGGATTTGCTGGTGATTATAGCCAGTAAGAAACCAATTCTTTGGAAATTAAATTAAATTAAATTAAATTTAATTTAATTTAATTTAATTTAATTTAATTTAATAGCTTGTTCTACTTAATTTATACATTAAATTAAAAATCACCCCCATTGGCTTTAAAAATATAATACACATTGTGTGGTGAACTGCAGTCAAAAATGTCATAAATAAATGCTTCACCAGCAGGTGGAAATTACATTGAGAAAATCCATAGAAAAACATCCTGAGAAGCAAAAGGTTAATGATTCTCCGAAAGCAATTGTATCCCATTTGTTTTGACTCAGGTTACCATTTCCCTCATTAAATTTTTTTAATTACATTTAAAGTTTAGTCAACGGGAATTGAGAAATTAGTGGATTAACATAAAAACTACTGTTAATCTTGGTTAATTTACAGACCAGAAAACCAGAATCTGACCTTTTATTATTACAGTATTTAGAATATCTGTAGTAAAAGTGTGTATTGCACTTGGTAGCACAGTAGGAAGGCACCTGGGTTCAAATCCTGCCCTGGCATCTTTCTGCATTGACTTTACTCTCCCTTTTGATACTCCTGCATGTGGAAAGAACTTGCAAATAGAGTAGATAATCTCAGTTCTGCAAAGTTTCATTAAAAGTTAACAGGAGTCCAGTTTATCATTCATCCTACTTTTTTTTTTTCAACCGTTGAATTATATACGTGCTGCATATACAAATAGTACCTCAGTGATTCCAATTCTGTCTGTTTGATTACATCAATTATTGCCGCTTAGTGCGGCATCTCCAAAATAAACAACATACATTAAAAGCTTTTTGCACTTTTTACAAGAAATTGTAATTCTGAGAAAATCCTGAAGTATAATTCTAGATTTCACTATCCATCTTTGTTTTTATTATGACTGTAGAAATACAGCAGTAGCCAACACCTTCAAAAGCAGCTACATGCTCAAGTTGCTCAAATAATCTCTTTTATCTGATTCGTTTGTGTTTAAATTAAATTTCCAACTTTGTTGTAACGTGAGCTGAATGACAGGGATTACAAGTCAAACCAACCGATTAGTAGTAATGTCTCAAAAGGCAAAGATTATTAGATGATTCTATTTATTGTTTTGGTTGTATTATAATGATTCAAATTCTATTGAATATATGTCGGTTAGTGTTTTACATTCTAAAAAATTGTTCCTTTAGCCCAAGTGCCATATTTTACAGAACAGAGAGTCCATATGTCCAAACCTCACTGAGGAATGTCTCTTAACTCTGTGAGCTTGGCACTTCATCTCAAGAGTGAAGCTCTAAACAGCTGCTGCATCACTTTCTCTCTACGAAGTAGCAAGGAAACCTGAGATGAGCTATTGATCAGACTTCCAGGTTGTTAGCGAACAGCTTGATGTCTCCATATTCACTTTATGACCCTAGCTGTCCTAGAAGAAGTGGGGGAGTGTTGAACGATTGATATAACGGTGCCAGATAAATCTTCCCAGTAGAATTTCAACATTTAAACAAAGATCAGGTGTTTAAATTAATTTGCCTAACTTCACCAGTTTGAGAAGAAAAAAAAAAAAAATATGTGGTCATTCTTTTAAAGACGTTTTTAAGTATTTGATTTAGAACTACCACAAATTCTAGCACTGAAACCAACAACTTTAATAATAAAATACAGGAAAAACCTGGTTTAGCTTTCGCACTCTAATTATGAACGTTCATGGGATCTGATGTACTGTGCTTGAGGCAAACCAGGCTGTCTTGGATTTATTTTATATCATAATGAATATCTGGCTCTCTGTCCTCAACATAATTTTACCAGCTTGTCACTTTGGCCTAAAGCCAGGGACATGCCTCTTCAGATTGGCCTACTCCTGGCTAAGAAATAGGAAAAAAGAGCAACTGAGACTGCTGAAAAGATAGGCATGGGGCAGCAGGGTGCTCAAGAAAAATATCAGAACATCATTTTGAAAAAAAATGCCTCTTAAGCTGAGAAAACATAGAAGTTGAGGAGAAACAGCTGTGTGCACTGAAGCCTGGCATCCTCAGGATAAAAAACACAGGCAGTTAATAATAAAAATAATGAGCCTGCTGGGTTCCTAATAAAAGGATCCTGATGAGACAATAGAGTCAAGTGAAGGACCCTCTGTGTATCCCTGGCTGCACACCCAACCCACCACAAGAAAAGAAAAAAGGTCAGGTTTGGCAGAGACGGAGAGATGCTGCTGACTCTTTTTATTGGCTGTGAACAACTCTAACACAGATGAAGAAATCTGGCATAAACACTCTTTCTTACTTTCTGCTACCAGGTTTTTAAGACTTTATCATATGAAAGTTGAAACAGAGCCAACAGCTGGACACATTCTGGACAGATTCTAACTTTAACTGTTTAACTTTGGTATTATGAGCGGGATAAAAATGTGTGCTTGAGTGTTTGTGTGTGTGGTTTGTTTTTCTGAGCTGAAAAAGGAATGCCAGGGAAACCCCAAACCACCCAGTTTGTCATCTCGTCCCATACCTTACTCATTTTTGCCTTCCCTGTCATCTGTCTCTTTCTCCCCTTTCGCTCGTTTTGCCATCTGGCTTCTGTGAACAGACATCTGACAGAACCACTCAGACAACTCAGCATTAATGTACTGCTCATTATTAATGGTGCTCCTTTTATGCTTTTAAATCCTACTGCAAAAATTTCAGTGACAGTTTCAACACTAAAGACCTATAGAGAGGCCATAAATAAGATTGTTCTCAGAAGTCCTTTACATGCAAGTAATGACAACTAAAATAGAAATAAAAAAAATTAAAAAAAATTAAAAAAAAAAAAAAAATATATATATATATATATATAAAAAACAAAAAAAACATTTGCTCCACTTCTTTAGAGAAATGGAAAAAGTCAAGGAGGGAAATGGCATTGTTGACATGAAAGTCACTTAACATATTTATATTTTTATTTATAAACATACAGTGTTGGTTAATTTGCTTAAAACCGAAAAAATAGGCTTGTCTTCAGCTGTAACTACAGTAAAAATTTTTTTTTAAAAAAATCAAAACAATTTAATAGACCATTTATTTCAGCTCGACGTCATTCACAGGTAATATATTAACAAAGACGGATCATCTGGGAAATGCTGGACAAGGAGAGTCTGCCTAAAACTAACTAAATGTCTGACAAATTATGGGGTTTATGTCTTCTTATTTCCGACTCCAAAAAGCGCAACCCACGACTCATTAAATTTGCTACCAACTTAAGAAAAAAAAAAGCCCAAAGCCGCTCAAAATAACCAGATTTGACGACCGAAACTCAAAATAGTTCCTGTTTTTCCAGCAACAAAATGAGCATCTCCCTCCTCCCTCCAGTGACATTTCTGTTGCTGCTGATACTGTCGCATAAAAACGGTGATCGCTTCCTAAAACGCACAGAGGAAATAAAACTAACTTACAAAAGAAAATAGTTACGCACATCAACACGAAGTGGTTTCGATAAATAACTGTAGTATGACTACTGGATTTGAAATAGTAACGCATTAGCTTATTCCTTACTGAAAGAAGTGGTCCGACAACGCATTACTGACATCACAGCCTATGACTTACTTGAAGGGAGTGCAATATGTTTCTAGATTGGTGTCTCTTTAAGAATACCCTAGGATAAGCTGGGGAGAGTTTGAGGGAAGATGGAAATGGCTGAATTTCCCTCCTGAACCTGTTCCTTCCATATGCAGTATAAGACAATGGAAAGATCACTCAGTTTTTGTTGTGACATCTTAAGTCTATGTACACATATTTAAATGTCATCAGGTTTTATTTATTAATTTTTTATTTTTTTGTAATGTATGGCATGGAAAAATACAAAAATATTTTTATACACCCATAGTGTGTTGATTGACTTATTTTTTTTGGTTGTACAAATTTATAACAAAATTAACATCGTTATCGGTAGTTGTTGTCACTTCTTTTTTCTTCTGGGCAAAAACATTTACCAAAGTTTGCCAAGCTGTATTACGTATATTTAAATACCATAACAGTATTGGTGCCCAGGTAGAGAAGAAGCGCAGAGGCTGTTTAGCCATCAGGACGCAGAATACAATCCACTGTGAAAAGAAATTGCACAAAAAAATTGCGAAGCAGTGAGGCCGTGAGGCCGTGAAAGGTGAACCGCGTTATTGCAGGTTCACTGTACACAGATAACATTTAGGTCAAGAAAGTTGTGTTTATTTAATTTTTATACATATTACACAAAACATAACAAATTAATTTATTGTATGATGAACTGACCAAATCAAGGCACGTATATTTCGGTTATTTGCACATGACCCTGTTTTCCTTAGTTCTGGTTTGTTCCTTGAGCAGCCAAACTTATGTTCAGTGATTTATGAAACTGCAAGAAGTCAAAATAAATGAGAGAAAGAGAGTATGAGACTATAAATCACCATCATCACAAGTAACTCAGTGATCAGTATTTGGCAGCCAAACCTTTGGTAGAGCCAAAAAGAAAATCCATAAAAAGGTAGAAAAAAGAGAACTGTGAGAAAAAGAACAAAGACAAAAAAAAAACAAAAAACGACCAAGTAAGATAATACTACTGTGATTAGTCATGCCATCCATACTCTTATAAAATTACCCCACATGCGCTATACATAGCCAGTCAAGCAGAACCATAAATGGATATGCCTGTCTTTCTTCTCATTTATATTAATCAAAATAAGTATTATTTCTGGACAGATTTTATGTGTCTCATACAAAAGTTTTCTTTATGCAAATACAGATAATATTCCACTAGCACATTTCTTTTTTATCTGGCAAAACTCAAAATAGAATCTATCATCCATAAAAACTTTAAAAATTAAAAAGTGCAAGTAATCTAGAAACACCAGATTGTAATAAGACATACATATTTAGGTTCTTTGCCAACAACAACATTGAAACACAAGGAACAATAAATAAATAAATGACTTATGTCCTTCACAAAATTATTTCAAAGTCAAAGTGCTTTGAACATTATTTAGGTGGCATGAGACTCAACACAAATTGCTTAAGAACTCATAAAGCACATTGGTCAAACTCAGAGGGGGTCTTGGTTCAAGATATCATGCACACACACAGTTAAATATATATATAAAATATGACTTAAAAATAATTTACTTTGATATTTTACACCTTGAAATTGGGCCTCTGTCTATTTAAAAACTCCAGCTCTTTCTAAAACTCCGCCTCCAGGTAGTCATCATGTCTCTCCATTTGTAATACTTCAACAATGTTTTTTTTACCATTGTTGCACTGAAAAGTAGTTTGTATCCTGAGCTCAGCAGATGCACAGTTCCACCAGGTGTTTGCTAATTGTTATTCAAAGGGTCTAAATGAGGGAGTCAGTGTGGAAGAGAAGCTTTTTGAGAAACTCGTAAGCTTGGAAACTGTAACCCTGAGGAGGAACTGTGTCCGTAGGCGGTGCTAGGGCCATCCTAGCACAACTAAATGGTTGCCATGGGAGATAAAAGTATTTCTTAAACATGAATGAAATAATCAAGACAAAACTCTGGGTATGTTCTTGATGAGGGAATAACATGACAACATGATGTAAAGCTCAAAAAAGTTGATTTTACATAATATTGTCCCTTTACGATTAAAACTGAAATAGCTTTGGGAGATCAAAAAAAAAAAATTGTTTCATTCTAAAATAAATTTGCAAAGTGGATGTGCTAGTTGCAAGTGGGACTGTTGCACTTTCCACTTCAGGCGGTAAACTAATTCAGTTAGAGATACGCAAAATTATGCCTTGACGAGTAACGTCTAATTTACTCTTTATATGTGTGTCTTTTCAGTCAAACATATAAAGAAAAGCACCTTATGTCAAAAGTTAAATTCATTATTTATTGTATTGCTTTCAATTTTTCTCTAAAAAATTGACAAAACACCAACCACCTTTTAAACTCTTATTTATGGACCTTCTGTGACAAGTTTTCTATTTTTTTCAAATTTAAGCTTTTTGTGATATATTAAATAACTAAGAAATCAAATACACCAATTGTATTAGCATAGCAAAATGTCTATCCTATCATTTCATCTAAATCTAAAATTTATTATAGCTATGCAAGAACACATTCAGTACAGCTTAATGCTATGTGTGTTTTGGTGAATTATCATATCTTGATGTTGCTTGATCATATAACGACAAATGCTCAACCACAATGATTGAAGTTAGTAAATAGACAAACAAACTGCTTTTAAGTATTTGCCCTTCCCTTCTTTCACTTTGAGTTTTTATTTAGAATAATAGTACAAAATGAATATTTATACTGATTTCACAGATCAAGTCATATGAAAGAAGATCCTTACATCCGTCTCAAGTAATTAAAGCAGGCAAATAAAGATATTTCTGCTGTGTCATTATTCAACACAAAATTAATCTATGAAAGACCGTTTTCGCCACTCTGTTAAAAAAAGTAAAAAATAATCACTTTATAATGAGATACTGTCTCATTATATTGAGATAGTATGTTCGCTAACATAAATCTTGATATGCTAAGTTGAGCCTTTGAGCCTCTACAGTTTAGATTATTGGAGTCTCTGACCCTGGCATCACCTTGTTAGAAAATCTACTTTGGAAAAGATTAACAGCTGTCTTAAATGTCTCTATGTGTGGAATAATCTCTGTGGCTGTAGAATGATGGCTTTTCAAACGGCCTACAGACCTGTTACAGTTGATGAAAAAAAAATATATATACATTGTTTTCATAATCGTTGATAATTTTCCCCCACCCCCTCTTTTTCATTTGCTTATACTGTTTAATATGCTCTTTTGACATGTTGGTAACAAGTGTGTCTGATTTTTTTTTTTTAATAAACAGTTTCTGCATATCTGCTGTAAAAAATGTTAAATGTGATGTGTGTGTGTGGGCGTGTACTTTTATGGGTAATTTTTTTTTTTGCTCTGTGTAGAAATCCCAGTTGATCATCAGTTTTGAAATATTCACACTAGCTAGTTTACCACCAATAACTTTATGAAGTCACTTAAATTTCTCCGTGACTTAATCAACTTAATTGTTCCCCGTGCTAAAGCTGTTGTCCAAATAGAGAAGGCAATCCTCTGGTTTGTGAGGGAAAGGGCTCCAGGTGTTAGCAAAATGTTCTTTTTACCTTTTACCTTCTCACTATAACTGCCCCAATCTATTTGGTAAGTTTGTTAGCCTGCTTATACAAGGCTTGGTCGCCTCTGCTCAAAGTCTCTTTCTTCGTCTGAGGCAGATTACTCAGATGTTAAGGGTAACTACAATTTACTGTTGTTGTACTGTGTGGAAGATCTGCACGTGTCCTCAGAAAAACTAGCCAAACATTTGCCTATGATTATGCTTTATAGTGCATCCCCATTCTAAACTCAGAATCGACACAGGAAGCAGTGGCTTGTTTTTACAGCATCAGGAGAAATTACCAATATTGATTGGTTAATATAAATCCACACCATACTGTAACGTTCCCACAAAGCAAAGCATACTTCAAGCAAAATATATAAAGATGTTAATGACAATAATTACAACTTCTCCATCCATCACACCACAGTTGAAAGGGAAGCTTTGTTCTACTGCAATGTAGGGATGAGCATTTTATGTACTGTAAACTGTGCTGTAAATTGTAAACATCTGTTGATTTTATTTGCTCCTGCTCGTTTATAGCTGTATTTGAGTGAAATCAATTGCTGTGAGAAAACATTTAAGAGAGGATGACATTTCTTTATCGGACTGATTTACATTTTGCTAATTAACCTCAAATTCAAGATCTGCAAGCATGATTCAACTATTTGATTTGAAATGGTTTAATGTGGTGTGATTCTCTTGTTGGAACTCCCTTAACTGACTTTTGTCTCAAAGCAACCAGAACCCAGACATATTTGAATAGGTACATGGTGTTTGTGGTCTGTGTGTGCAAGCACTCTTCATTGGTAACACATCCAAACACTGACTGTATGCAAACTTAAATTCTAACAGACTCACGCATACACACAGGAGTGCATGCACACAACTTCCCTTGAGGTCCTTTTGATTGACAGTGCCTGCCCCAACTAGGGATTATGGTGGAAAATTGTGGGGCGGAGCGGGTGGTGTGTAGGGGAGGGGTGACAGGGTTTAAGGCCAGGGTGAGGGAGAGTGAGAAAGAGGGTCGGGGATTAGGCCCACTGAGCTTCATTAACCTGAATGTTTACATAAGCTGATCTCTCGCAACGAGACCCTTTTTCTTCCCACAAGTGTCCCCTTCAAGAATATGCTGCCCCTTCCTTCATTTATTCAATACAAGTGAAGCAGCAGTTTACATCCTGCAAGGGAGACATTTTTTCCTGTCTACTGAAAATCTTTATATATCCAAAATGCTTAAATATTCAAGGGTTTTCATTAACATTCAAATTTTTCTCTAAGTCGTTCTGGTTTGGAATAAATAAATAAAATGCAAGAGGTAATAATTAAAGAGCAAATTGTTCCACTGATAGTTTTTTCTAAAAGAGATTTAAAAACATGTGCATTTTATGAAACTGCTGCTTCTTTGTTGAATGTGGCATTGATGTCATGCACACGGCATCCCTCTGAGAGACATGGATTTGTCAAGTGACTTTTTATTGTTAGCTCTTCAAAAGAACGGTGCTCAGAAAAATAATTTTCTTTGTTTTTGCTTTTATTTTTTTAAATCACAGTTTAACCAATTGTCATATCAGGCAAGATAATCTGAGTGATTTTAATTCTTTTTAATTAGTGAAATAAGAAAATAAAAAATAAAAATACCCAAAAATCCTGGGATCATGTGCAAACCAAACCAAACAGATGGCATGTTGAAGTTTAGTTTTCTTCGTGGAATTTTCTTGACCATATTAAAAAAGTTTCAAGTATGAATATCCTGTTTAAGGTCATGCCATTGCATCTCAGTTAGATTTAACCCCAAACTTTGACCATAAAAACATTTTTTTACAGGAGATCTTGCTGATTTACCTTAGATATTTCTCCTTCTACATAAAATGCATGCTTAGGATTAAGGTCACACAAAATCCAGAGAGGTTCACTCTCAGCATATCACAGAAAACAGAATTCATAATCCCAATAAGAATGGTCAGTCCTGAGGCAGGGAACTAGCCCCAAATCACTAACCTACCTTCACCTGTTGGTATAATGTTCTCTATCTGAAATGTTGTGTAAGATGTAAAAATATGAACACTTTTGCAAAAACAATCCATACTTATCTTGTTAGTCCACAGAATATTTTTCTGAAGGTTTTAGAGATCATCAAAATGTTTTTTTGACAAAGACAAAATGGGACTTTGTGTTCTTTTTGGTCAGAAGTGATTTACAACATGAAACTCTCTCACAAATACTTCATTATTTTTGAGGAATGAACACTGACCTTAACTCAGGCAATTGAGGCCAGCAGTGCTTTAGATCTCGTTCTAGGCTCTTTTGTGACCTCCTGGATGAGTTGCCAATGTGCCCTTAAGTAATTTTGTTAGCCAACCTCTTTTGAGAAGGTTTACTTCTGTTCCGTGTTTCCTCCATTTTTGGAAACAATCCTGTGGGAAGTTAAGCCACACCATTTTTGCCAGGAGTGTCTTAGACCTTCTTTTTGCACTGACTTTAATTGCTCAATACTTGGAAGTGTGGCCAGGATATACTGAACGGCTTTGTTCACTCCCTCCACTGCTACTGCCAAAACTACAGCACTAAATTATTTAGCAGTGATGTGACGTTCACAATCAATTTGATTCTTTTGGACGGCTTTTTACCATGAGAGGTAGGACTTGAGTCTAGGTCAGTGAGAGATGTTCTTTGTGTTTCGCAGCTTTGTTTGCTTACAATTTTCTATTTGCTTTCATCATGTTGCTGCAAAGCTGATGCAGGTTTCATCCAGTGAGAGGGAAGCTAAAGACTTCACAGTGTGCTCACTTTTTCTTGGTTTCTTCAGACTTTTTTTTTGCTTGTTGTTCCTGGATTAAAGTTAATAACTGAATGTTGTTTAGTGTTAGTGCACTGGCTCAATTGTTATAGTTGTTTCCACTAAAGCAACTCAAATCAATTTTTTATCTTGATTGTTTGTTACATTTTCATTTTATTTTGTTTCTACCTTCCAAATAGAACAAAAATGTTATTAATGCCCACATTTTTTCTGCTTTTTTTTTTTTTTTTGCAGTGAAAAAAGAAAAACTACACCTCTGATTCACATTTATATTTTAAAAATTTTATATTTTATTAATATAAAAATACATCATAATCATTCATGGTTATACATTATTTTGATATCATAATTA
>CAEGAD010044046.1:0-53846 GCA_903067055.1 Poeciliopsis paucimaculata
GCAGTGTTCTGGATCAGCAGCAGCTGTCTGAGTGATTTGTTAGGCAGACCTGTAAAGACACTGTTGCAGTAATCAAGGCGACTACAGATAGACTCACGGATGAGTTTCTCTTGATCTTTTATCACCTTCTGCAGATGATAAAAGGCTGATTTTGTAACTGTCTTTATGTGGCTCTGAATTGTCAGGTCAGAGTTCATCACTACTCAAGCCTCACTGCTGGTTTTTAGTTGTAATAAATGAAGCTTATTAAACTTCAGTTGTGTTTACGTTCAGCTGGAGAAGGTTTAGGCACATCCACACATTTATCTGTTCTAGGCATCTATCTAATTTCACTCTCTTTATTTTTTCTCCTAGTGTTTCTGGATGCAATCTGCTGGGTTTACTTAGAAACTTTTCAAACTAATTAAAATAATGAACTAAACTTTTTACACTGTTTAATAACTAGCATCACTTGGAATGTGTGTATAATTAATTGTTTATAAATTGCCTGGAGAGGACATTTAGAGTTAATTTTTGTTATATAAATGAACTAAATTGAATTAATTGACATAAGTACACAAATGTGGGATTTATTTATTTATTTTTTTACATTTTAGAAGCAGGAAATTGCCATAGCTTTTGGTTTCTACGCAACAGAAATAACACCAGAAGAGCCACACAGGAAGCACATCATACACAAAGCTCTTACTGCACTGGAAACAAACCAACCTCCTGTTTTTACTGGTTGGAGCCTGAATCTGCCATTAGCTACATAGTTCTACTGCAGATCTGGATCAAATCTGCTAACCCTGTCCTGCCTGTCCATAACTCCAATAATCCCAGCTCAATTTTTTTGCATTCATCAAACACTTTATGGAATTGTGTTCCAGAGTGGTTTGTGATCTACTAACCCGTTGAGATGTGCTGTGGGGTTTTGGAAGACATCACTCTCATCATCGCTGTCACTAATCACAATGGTGTCGCTGTCTGCTGCCTTGCTTTGCCGGTTAGTGAGTGGCGCTCCGTTAGCACAAGCGTAAAGTGACAGCACCTGCACGATCTTGCACACACGCCTGAAATACACACAGTATTTACACTTGGGAAAGCTGAGAATAGTCCAATAGGACTCACCTACAAATTATTTTGAAATGTTACTAAAAATCAATAAGTCAGGCATAATCTGAACACTGAAAAAATTCATATGTAAGGTGATGGGACATAGCTGCTAAGCTTGAAGACTAATAACAACCTGACATGAAATATCACTATTGAAACTCTTCAATAACTAGCTTCTCCTACAGGACAGCAGGCTGCTATAAGCTAAGGCTATATGAACAGGACTAACAGGAAGAGTGTTCAGAACCGCAACCCAAACCAAAAGTAGAGAAGAACATTGCCTCTAATGATCAAAAGCTTTCCATTACAAATGTGCACAAAACATTTTTGAAATTCCACTAATGTTTAAAAGAAGAAAAAAAAATCACAACTGCAACATTTCCATTAAATAAGAAATTAAATTAAAGTCACACGTGAATAAGATTGTTCAAGGGTCAACTCATTAAAAAACATGCAAACCTGTCATCCTAATACCACTTCTTGACATTTTCACCAGTAGTAACATCCAGGTGTTGATCACATGACGTGAAAAAAAAAGAGTTTATATTAAAGTTTTGTGAAATGCTCCTTTTCTGAGCGCTGGAGGCTGCTTCTTCTCCACTGGTTTCTATACGGCTGAAAAACCGGCTCATCTTAGCGGCAAAACTCATCAAGAGGTTTTTTTTTTATTATTATTGGCATGGTTCCAATAAGCAAATTCATTTTCATGAAACCAATTTGCACAGTTTTATGGTCAATGAAAACGTAGCTATAAATGTCCTTAATGGTGACTCCCGGAGCCTGAAGACGAACATTAAAACTAGATTACTGGTGCGTACCTAGTTCCGCTGCGTCCGCTCACATCCACTATCTCTCCTGGGAAGAAACGATCCTTGACGTAGCCGTAGACGTCCTCGCAGAGCTCCGAAAGCCTGCAGTGGCGGCTCAGAGCAGCCAGGTGGAGCATTGGCACCACCAGGGCCTGAGGGAAGCTCTCCAGGCTCTGCTTGGCCCGCTGCTCGCTCTCCACGGCCTCCAGGTAGGTGAGACCGGCTCGGCCCGTCAGAGCACAGCTCCACACCAAACTGTTGCAAAGGATGGTCCTCTCAAAGAACTCACTGTGGGAGGGAGGGACAGAAAAACAGCTGATTCACATCTTCACACGAACTTCATGCAGCATGTTGCAATTTTTAGATACAAATAGCACACAGGCTAATGGGAATTTTGACTCAAACAGAGAAATGTTCAGAACATTGGTGAGCTGATGATTAAGTCAAAGAATAAGCAACAGAAACCTAAATAGTTAAAAATAACTTACAACTGTAAAACATAGTTTTACAGCTTGCAGAGTGTTGCCTATCTTGATCTTTTCTCTTTTATATCAGCTGAGATCTAATAGAAAAAAAAAAAAATTCACTCCTGTCCTTGGCATCATTTTTTCTCTCCAGTGATACCAAGAACATGTATGTAAATATTGGTTCTTTGGAACAGTTGAAGCCTGCATATCAATTTGGCTGAATGGCTTGATAAAATAAAAATAAGGATCAAATTCGAGCATTTCTGTTGGTAATTTTTATACTTATCTCAAGAAACAATCAAAAACTAGAGCTTGCAGAAATGGTTTATTTTAGTCTCCATGTAAATTTTATCACTTGATATTTACGGAAGCTGTCAATAGCCATATATTTAACATGTCAATTTCACAATGCACATTTTGCAGATGAATATGACTCGTAATTGTGTAACACGTCCTTTTTTTTTTTTTTTTTTTTAAGGAAATTATATGAAACAGTGGTTCTCAAATGTGTTATAATCTGTGGAACTCCAGGGAATAATTGACTTTCCCAACCACCATTTTTTTCAGGCATTTAGACAACATTACCACACACAAGTTTCAGTTTCTTATGGTACTGTGTAAGAGCAAAACAGAAATAAAAAAAAAACTTATGTCCCCGGCGTGTTTACTTAATGATGCAAACTGATTATGCACTGGATTTTAATTCAGACCTTGAAGCTTTTAAGATTGTAACTGGAGAAATGAACAGAAAGGTCCCTGAGAATCAAACCTGTCAGCAGGAAAGCTGTAGGTTTCTCACAAGGATTTTACCCAACATCCAACATGGCTGCCTTGTGACAGTAGCAGTTAAAAACTGTTTATTTGCACTTTTAACAAAGTTTATCCTCATTCAATCGTTTCCACAAACTGTACCATATAGTCTAGTCGAATGAAAATTGGCGACAATGTCTGAAAGAACAAAATACATTAGACGATGTGATTATGTTTAATGATAGTGGTGGTTAGCCTGATCACAATTATTAGGAAGTCATACTAGTTCCCGAATTTCATGACTAAATTAAGTTTTATGTCATTCCTACAGCCAACTTCTGACTTCAGAAGTTAACGGGTCACCACATGAGTCAAATATTTCGTATTTATAGGTTTTTGGTTGTATAATAACCCTCCTCGATGGTGTGAATGAGTGGACTGTTTATATGGGCTAAACTCTCAAAGCTAAGCTCTGGTAGCTCCCAAGCTAACAGTCACTTTAGCTAGCCAACCGTACACCTGTCCCGCTCCTACTGACCTTTTACTACCCGCTTTAACCTGCTTCCTACTGTCCTTGGAGCTGTCGAACCTTGGTAAAAAAAAATAACCTATATATATCATTTTTATTTTAATTTACAATAAAGTTAGCTTTTATGTTTTGTGGGGAAGTTTTTCTCAATGATAGAACGCCCCAAACTTACTTTAAGCGTGTTTTTTTTTTAGAGTTGAGGCAGCTACTTACTCATAGGTCCTGAAGATTTCATGAGTGATTTTACAGAGAAACACTTCTTCGTCCGGCCGAAGATCAGCCGGAGGTTTCTGTCGGGTAAAGGGCTTTCTGTGGAGTAGCGGCATCTCTTCGCTCCGCTTCCACTCTGAAAGAAAGAGGAGCGAAACCGGGTCACTCGTCTTTACCGAATAAAACACGAAAACTCAAGCGAAACGCCTCAGCTAAAAGCCCAGAGCTGAAGCAGAGCCCCGGTTAGAATGTGGCAGGAGCTCGACAGAATAGCAGGAGTGAGGAGGCGGTGGTGGTGGTGAGCGGGTCTTTTGTTACACGCGCCGATAATCCAGCCCGCATGGAAGAAGTGCTCCTCTTCATTATCTCCCAGCCGACACGCTAAACTCAGAGCCAATTCAGCTCAAAGCTCACAACTTCAGTCCTTCCGACACTCGGCAGGCTAAAACAGACGAAGAAACCGATAAAAACGGTCGGTCTTTACCAAGTTGTGAAACGATGAAGCGATAACAGGCGGTCCGAAATGAGGAGGAAGAACTCCGGGCTAAGCCGTCTCACTGGCGGCTTGTTGACGAAGTTTTCATCCACTTCACGGTCAGCTGGGAAATTTCATTACTTCGCCTACGGTTGTTTCTTGAGTGTGAGAACTGGAATGTGTCAGTGACCGTGAAGGGGGCATTTTTTAAGAATAAAGTGTTCGGAAGATCTTTTAAACACATTAAAAACACCTTTGTCAAAAATGTACACGCCCCCAAAAAATATTTGCACACTTTTGTTGACAGGTTATCTCCTTTAGTTAGGTTCAAATTCAGTCATCTCGACAAAGAGATGGAGGAAAAGAAATAAAGGAACCGAATCCCGCCGAAGATAGTAATGATCGACAGGGCCTACTCAAAGTAAAATGAAGCCATAAGCAGAATGGAATTTTGGGGCACTCTTCCATTTAGCCCATCACCCACCACTGACCTTTATTTGTCCATGGTTGGAATTTTTTGTCCATTTTGCATTTAAAGCTATTTGTTTTGCAGGTTTCCTGTAAGCTTTCTTTAAATGCAAAATGGAACATAATTTTTTGGTCACATTGCATTATTTATCAAACAAATAGTACTTCAGGTAAAGATTTTAAATAGTAATAATATAAAACAATTCTCAAAGTAACTACGAAGTTGAGCTTAAACAGGATAAAATAAGACAGGTAAAGTACCTCCCTAATTTCCTTCTTTTTAAACAGTTTTATTGGCAATTCAAATATTTTTGGCCTTCTGGATTTTTTCTTAGCTTGTTCAGATAATTTGAAGTTGGTAAAGGGGACATTTGATAACTTTCTTCAGGTATTTCCAGAATGAGAAGCCATTTTAGAAAAAAATGTCATACGGCACTACACTATCTGATGATTTTCATCAGCAGAGAGATCCTTTCTCTTTCCCATATTGCTTGAAACCTGTGGCCTGCTTAATAATGTGGAGCATTCTTCTTAAGTAGATTTCCTTTAATTGAGCTCATCAGACAAACTAATCAACCAGCTCTCTGAAATTATTTATAGTGATTCAAAGAGCCCTGACACACAATACCATTTATAAATTTAATAGTACAACAAAAAACTTGATCTTTATGACACTTAAATCCAATTTGCATAATAATTTGGAACATGGTGTAAGTTCATTTGGGGACCCCCAGAGAGAACTTCCGGTCAGCAGGGTGCTCTAGTCGATCACAAAAAGGTGGGCCTGTGCTGATCATCACTCAGCATAAAATCAGAATCAAAGCAAACATCTTGAAATTGTGATGCATCAGGCAGCTGCATTGAGGATTTCTCTGATGAGTGCCTATTCTTTTCAGTGTTATCATTAAGCAAACTCACAGGAAGCCTGAAAAAAACATTCAAACTGAAAAAAAAATGAATAAATTGTAAATGTCACTGGTGACATTTGGTTTCTGGAATTTTCTAAGCAGTTGGTACAAATTTCAGCAGTGAAGAGATGCCAGGTGAAGACCCAGAACTCCCTGCATGTCTGGGTTTTCCTCCTGGACCTCCTCAACCCAATCTCAGATAGACAGAGGGCAATGAATGCTGGATATTGTCAGATGCCCAAATCCCCATGGTAACCTGTTGTCTTATGTTTCTCCAGCTGCTTTCTGAGACACTCAGGTTGGTTCTGGGTGGGTTTAAGATCTGGGTAGTTTTCTGCTTGCTGCTTCAAAATAAAATATTCCAACCTTTCGACCACTCTCTCACTTGAACGTTATGACACAATGCTCCAATAGTGCTGAAAAATATGTATTTTCCATAAGACTGAAAATACATATTACTCATGCTGGATGGTTAATTCTACTCTTTACGTTTAGTTTTAAGGTACAGCCATTCTGTGACATGCACCAAGAAGCTGCACAAAAGCCACGCTTGCCTGATGCAGCTAACACATATCTTTACCCGAGGTCTGATCTATTCAAATTTTAAATGAAAATTAAATATTTGCAAAGGTGATTCGACTTTGTTCAATGCCTCATCTCTTTCCTCTCTCTCCGTCTGCAGGTGGCTTGTCTGACTGTTTCTACGGTAGAAGCAATGATAGATAAACACCACACTGACACAAAATGCTGTGAAATAGTATTCAGACCCTTTGAACTCTTTCAGTTTTTATCTAATTACAACCTAAATACATTTTATTAGGACTTCCTTTGATGGAGAAAAAATATTAGTTGGAAGCAAAATAAAACGAGTCGAAAAAACACAGAAAACTGTGGTGTGTATTGGACCCCCTTTAGTTTTATGCCTCTAATAAAAAGCCAGAGCTAATCGCCTGTGTATGAATAAAGTCCAGCTGTGCGTAAACGCAGCTGTTTTGTTTCTGGACTCAGAAGTTTGCTAGAGAAAGTTAGAAAACACAGCAGGCAGGTCTGGGAGGATGAAGAATAAATAAATTCTTATCTATAAATAGCTATAAATAATAATAATAAAAAATGTAAAAAATACTTTTTTTTGCTTAATATCATGTTGTAATGTTATTCACTCTTCGAAAACAAACCTGATTCTTTTATGCATGTTTGAGGAATGCTTAAGTTTCCCATGGCAACCATTCGGGAAAGCCCAAACACTTTGCCTATTTTCACAAAGCTCCTTCTCTAAGTTGCACTCCCCAGCTGAGCTTCATCCCACAGACCAGCCCTCTGCAGCTGAGCTCCTCCAGACTAGACCTATTTGTGCACATCTTCAGTGAGATTCACCAGGATAAGGCTTTTAAAGAGGATTCACTAAGATGCAACATGTCATAATACACAACTTAAAACACTAAAAATATAATTAGGGAGACAAAAATCAACCCGTGACTATAAGATCAAGTAAATAAACACTAGACAATGCTGGTATCTTTTGTATTTTTAATGTATCCGATTTTACAAAACAGAAACTTAGAAAGATAACAATAACATAAAAACATTATTCTCAATGATGGATTAAAGCAAGCTGTAAAGTAAATATACAAGTGAAGCATAATTAACAGTTTGATTTATTATTAACACCAACATGCAATAATCTATTCTATGCCTCTGGTTCTGCAAGATTTGGACCCGTGGTACCTTGGAAGCCATGTTGAATTTTAGTGTCTGAGGAGGTAAAGAACCTCTGACTTGTGAAGTTCACATTCTGACTTAAGTTGATCTTGGACTTCAGAAAGTATGAACTCTGAGTACAAATGAAGACTTTTGGTAAAGCAGATACAGTCCAGCATAATTTCCAGTAAGATCTGGAACCACCTGGATCTCAGAGCTGCACCACCTCCTGACAGGTGGAGAAATGTGCTTGGATGATTGAGAGCAGCTGTTTCATTCTGCAGTCACCTGATCCACTACAAGGCACTTTGTCTCCAGTCACATGACCTTGTCCAGCTGGATCTGTTTGTAGTCATACGTTCCATTCCAAGGAGCTCTGTTTGCAGTCACATGACTCTGTAGGGCAGTTTCTGTCTGCAGTCACCTGACCTCATCCTGTTGGAGCTGCCAGCATCAGTCGACCCGGTACAGATGAATCTGTCTGAGCTCCTCAGGGTCTGCATCTCGGCCCAGGTAGACGTTGTAGTCTACAGGAAGCTCCACCACCCAGTCTGGTGGTAGTGGCACCTGAAGGATGTGAACCATGATAATTGTAGATGGAGATAGGTTGCAATAAACAGAAGTCAATAGATAATAACGTGATACATATTCCAATTTCATTACTTCTTTTATTACACTGCTTACTGCACCACTGCTTGTAGACAGACAAACTTAGCATGTTGTTAAACCTGTCGCAATAAATCAATTAATCACATGATAAATTAGAATAAGCTTAATATTTCCCACTAGCATGATTTATTGTTTTCTCTTTTCTCTCTCTTTTTCTACCAAAACCTAGGTGATAAAAGTCTTCAGTCTGGAGTAACAATATTATCTTTATTGCAATCATTTCTGGGACAATTTATCCTCGGGTAAAATTTACCATGAAAGGCCTATGTGTTGGGTATAAGAATGTCTAAACACAATAAAATCAAGTCTGTTCACAGGAATCAGAAACATTTGAAAGACAAACAACCTGGTGTGGCTCCAGGCTGCTTTCTGGCTGTGCAAAACTAAACTAGTTCTCTTTTCTGTGTTGAAAGAAATACAACGTTCTGGTGTTTTCCAGGTACCTGCAGAGCATCCAGACTCTCTTGCAAACTGGGAACAGTAACCAGCAGGGCTCCTCTCCTCCTGAAGGCCTGCATGATGAACTTCCAGGCTCTGAACACACAGAGAGCAAACGTTCCTTTAGAGCATGCAGGTCACAGTTGGTGTTTTCTGGATATTTCCTGCACAGTCTCAGAAGAACTACCCAATTTGTTCGATGGGCTCCATGAAGTACTCAAAAACATTGTTCATGATCAGAACATCCGCGCCCTGCAGCAGAACCTTCTGAGTGCAGACGTTTGCATGGAGAACCTGGGTGGGTGTGGGGGGGAAGTTTTCATTAAAGGTGTGTGAGAGTGTGTGTATGAGAAGGGTTGAGGAACGATCAGAGACACAAACCTGAACTCGATCAGACAGGCCGTATTTGTGGAGCATGTCGTTCTGCAGCCTGACAAAGTCCTCACTGAGCTCCAGTCCAATGAGGCGAGAGGCTGAACTGTACACATAACCCTGAACACGTGAAATGTTCATCACAATATGATACAACAACGATTAACATGGTTTCCAAGTCTCTTCCAATGATTTCAATAGCACGTTTCTAAAACAGATTTGAAACATTTCAAGATTTGAAAGAAAAGGGTTTAACATTAAAGAGGCAGTGTTATGCGTTTTCCAGCCATTTATTTTATAGCACAATCAAGTAACTATATTCCCTTCTGTTAGAAAACTGCTATCTATATATAACATATTTCTGTACATAAATTAGATCAGTTTGTGTTGAAAGGTGTTGGATGGATAACAGTCAGAGTGACTGAGAACCTGAGCAATGTGCTAACAAGGTGAATGTTACGTTAAGAACACTGGAATTAAAACACACACTCGTGTGTTTTAATTTCAGTCCTTATTATCACAACGCCTGTATCTGCTTGTAGTTTGGGTAATCGGATGTACTGTCAACAATGGTCCGTATCTTCTAAATGTATTTCTTGATTTGCTGATGTTCACTGAAAACAAACAAACTGATCTACACACAAAATCTACCAAACATGAGTTAACTCAGCTGACCTTGTTTTGGACATTATGACCTTTTTTTTTAGACTAAAACAAGATATAAGTAGTAGTCTGTATGATATGCTAACTAACTTACACCAGACATACATTGAAATTCCTCCCCTGAAATCCAAAACCTTGACACACAGACATGTCCCTGAACTCATCAAAACATCCACTAAGAACTTTACACAGCAAATATTCACTTAAAGATGCATGCTGATTAATTTTGGGGAAGAACACAAAGTCCCACCACATGACTGAGCAACATGTTCTGATCATTTTGATCATACTTCACCTTGCACCATCTGAAACAAGGTTTCTATGACAACTATCACTAGCATTGATACGTTTCTGGATCTGTGGGGGTTTCACAAAGGTCAAGATAAACTCTGACCCCATAAAGAACTGCTCCCAGTCGGGAACCAACATCCACCACAGTCCGACCACTGAGGTCCGGCAGAACGTTCTGGAACAGGAACTGAAGGTCGGACGCTGAGAACGAGTGTGAGATGAAATCTGCAGGAGAAGAAGAGAACAGGATTACATGCATGCATGTTCATAAGTACACTACTTATGACACTCAGTCTGTGTGGGTCTGTCACAGTAACCAATAAATCAATTATGATAAATTAAGATGAACTCAATAATTTCAATTTGTATGATTTATTGTTCTCTCTCTCTCTGGATGATAAAAGTCTTCAGTCTGGTGCTTTGGTCTCAACTAGCTCCTTTTATAAAAGGACAATTTCATTTAGAGAAACTTCCTGATTCATTTTATTTGTTATTTTGTTGATTTTGGATATTTAAAATAATATGTTTATGAGTATTTAAAGTTAATTAATCTTTGAGAATGTGTTCTTGTATTATTATGACATTACCATCATGTTACTTGAAAATAGTCTCAAAGCAGCAATGTTATCATTTATTATAATGAATCATTGTGATAAATGAATCGTCCCACTTGGATCAATTCACTTATTGTTTCAACTAGATGGAATAACTAGCTGCGCCTCTTTTTCCACCTCTTCATCTTTACCTACTGCTTCAGTTTGATAACTGACTTTAAGAATGGAAAGCAAGGATGTTTGGTTTTTGCTTTGATTAACAATAATTTAAAGTCATTTTTTATGATTTGGTTCTGGTCTACTGTAAGAAAACATGGCTGTGTTAACCCATAAGGATCTATGAGCAGGCAGGCCGTCACAGTCATTTGGTTTGAGTTGGGATGACCATCTGTTGAACAGCAGAAGACTTGGATGGTCTAACAGGGATCAGAGCCACAACATTCAGAAAATAACATCAGAATAAAATTATAACTGCAGCAGGTAACTTTTATAAGCAACATGTTTTTCACATAATTCTTAAAACTGTCACCATGTCATAATAGTTCATCTGAGGCACATAATCAGTGAAAAAAAACAAAAGAACTCTTCTGTCGTCTGCAGAAATACACCACATGGTCAGAGACAACCAATCAGAACCAGGAGGATGGTCTTAGATCTGTCAATCACACTGGAGTATACGCTGCTCCATCATGGTGTGTGTGTGGAGGCAGAAGGCAGAGCCATGTTCCTACCGAGGGGGGCGGTCCTGAAGGATCCACAGCTGAGACAGTAGTTCCTGCTCATGGCCCCCTCCTCACACAGAGCGTCCACCTGGTCCTCGCTGTACAGGAAGCTGTCCACATGAACCGTGGGCCGCTCCTGCTGCTGCATCTACAGGACAGAATGACATCAGTAGTGCAATGAGCTCAGCTGATGTGCAGTTCCACCAGGTGTTTGCTAATTGCTGCTGGATAGTCTTGAGGAACTGAGCTGGGGATTCCTTGGGGAAGGCTGCTCTGTGAGGCAGAGCCTCGATGGCAGGGGTATCAAACTCCAGTCCTCAAGGGCTGGAGTTTGACACCTGTGCTGTAGGGCTTGCAGTTCTGAGGAGGAGCTGCATCTCAAAGGTGGGGCTAGGTCCACTCAGGTGTTTTGCACAGCTCAATAGTTACTATGGAGATTAAAGGATTCCTCAAGAAGTGAATAAAAGAGTCAAAGCAACACTGCAGGTATGTTTTAATGAGGAGATAACATTATAACATAAGGTGAAGCTCAAAAAAGTTGATTTTAAATAATACTGCCGCGCTAAGACTATGCCTACTGAACATCACTTGTGTGCAGATTACTGGAGAACAACATGACATCATGTAATCACATCACACCACAATGACAACCTGAGCCAGACAGGGTCAGACAGGCCAATGAAAACACCTCATTCATTCATGCATGCACCATTTAAGTCCACGCAGATGAATGCGAGCACAGTCATGTTAAAGTCTGAATGCAGACTGCACCCTTTCAGGATTATTGTGGTTGTTTATCCACATCACAAATAGACAAGTGTAGCTCAGTAATGAGATGCTTTGAGATGAAACCGAGGAGGAACCTTGTGTTGTGCAGCAGTCTCAGACGGCAGCATGGCATCGACCGGCAGTCTGGCTCTCAAGTCTTCTGCAATGCTCTGCAGGATCACCTTGTTGTTGTCAAGCAGTAGCTGATCCAGCTCATCTATAGGACACACACACACACACACACACACACACACACACACACACACACCCCCACACACACCCCCACACACACACACACACACACACACACACACACACACACACACATTACGGAGATTTTGGTTCTTTAGGAAACAACATCAGAAACCAGAAACCTGGATAACAATGTCAGATAAATGATGAGCTGAAGTGCCTTTTTTGACCTAAGAATGATAGCAAAGGTGAAGTACAGAAGACAGTGCTGAACCGACTCAAAATGTTTCTTTAAAAAGGAAAAAGCCCCAAAAAAGCAAGGCATAAATGTACTGAATTACAATTTTATTTCTGCTCCCAAAATGTGGCAGACTGTATTTAAATGCCCTTTATTTCTTTAGATTTCAAAGAGCTACAAAGGTCTAAAAAATACAAAGAAAAAAACAAAAACAAAAAAAAAGCTATTACAACAGATAAAATTAAACAAATAAATAAGAGATTAAAACATATGTCTAGGAACATGAATCAAAATTTTTTTGCTGGAAAAAAGAGCATTTTAAAAACAGACAGTGGCCTCAGAGTATCAGTTTTAAATCCTGATTTCATTTTCCAGCAGGACTTGGAAAATGAAATCAGGTACATCTGGCCCCACACTGCCAGCTGTACCAATACCTGCTGTCATCACCATGGTTTCAGCAGCAACTGTCCTGATCTAAACCTTACATGCCAATACTACTTTCAAAACATTTTCACTAAACTGTTTCACTTTTTGTCACATAACAACAAACGATAATGTATTTTATCTGACAGACCAAAACAAAAACAACAAAGGGAAAACAATGTATATTTGTATATATTTTAGTTTGGATGAAAAGCATCTATGAATGTCAATTTAAATCTTGCCCCAGATTATTTTTTTTTTTACTTAAAGTAGATCTAAACTTTGACTAGGCCCATCAAATACATAAAGCTGTGGAAAAGTAGGATTTCTGTAAAGACTATGTTCAGTGTTACTGAACTGAGACTTGTAGTGTATTCGTCACTATGTCACAGATGATTCCTGTTGTCAGAACCACGTTAACTGCAAAGTCAGGCTGGACTGAAGTATCGCGAGAAGTGGGGGGAGGGAGCGGGAGAGACATGCGTGCAGGTGTTCACCTGAGTTTTTCATCCAGTCCAGTAACTTAGGGAGCTCAGAGGGATTCACCTGGCCCAGCAGCTCCCGCAGCTTCAGCCTGGCCTCTTCGACGTTCATGTTGACCCGCTAGAAGCTTCGAGAACAGGCCGAGAATCCCGCCTCTCTCCCGTCCCGGTCCGAAAAACACGGGCTAGAACTGTAGAGGGGAACCGGAGGAACTTACTTCATCATCACTACTATTATTTCCTTTTTTCCTCTTCTTCGCCGCTCCAAACGGTATCGGTTAGAAGTGACTTACTGACACCTTGTGGATAAATAGAATTACTGCAGGATCCAATCTGTACTAACCGATGAGAGTTGGAGCATTTACACTGACAGGACACAAATATATCCCATATAATCATTTAGCTGTTTTGTTCATAACCAATAAAACTAAATCATAAGTTATTTATGATTTAGTTTTATAAAATATGACAGTTATTTTATAAAACAGATGAACATTGTAAAACGTTCATTAAACTCACCCTTTTTTTTTGATAGGGTGAGATGATAAATGATCAAATATTGAGAAACAAAATCATGGAAGCACTAAAAGAAGACAGTAGAGATACTTTGTATTTTGCTGCAGCTCTTCTGTTTTTGTTTTTTTTTTCTATCTTGAATTCTGTGATGTGAAAAATGAAAACTGATGTTTTTAAGCAATGTTCCAAATATGTAGTACACCAGCAAACAGATCGGCACGGTGATCTGTGCATATCAGGTGATCGGGCATATATCTTTTTTACTCTATCATGAAATAAAAAAATTTTCCAGGTCTATTTTAGTATAAAGAATAATGAGTTATCATTTAGACATAAAATTATGAAAAATAAATAACAAAACATCCAGTAATTGCTGCTAAGGCCTTTATATGTTGAAGTTTGGTTTTGCAAGATGCTGTGCTTTCTGAATAAAATCTATTTTTCTAATTATGAATACTAGGCATCAGAAATCTCTTTGCTTGCTTGGAAACAGTGTATGTTTTTAATGTATTATTTTTTTCACAGAATGCAATACATAAGTGCACAGTGTGTTACAGATACAGACGAGAGTCACGTTCACCTCTTACACTCCTAGTAAAATAAGACCAAAGAAGAAGAGAATGAATCCTATTTGTTAGTTTATCAGTTTCAGTAACAGAACACAGCTGGAGGGATTTCCATGTTTCCTGCCCAGCCTTGTGTTGGCCACTCACCTCTGACGTAAGGCAGATTTCTTTGAACAAGGCGCATAAAAATGAGAGCAGCTTCTGTTTACAGCTGAGCCAACGTTCACAGATCTTTTTAGAAGCAAAACATTTAGCCCCAGAGTGTCTCCTCCTCTGGAGAAATCGTAATCTAACACTGTTTTTCAACATTTTTAAAAATCAAAAAAATTTCCTCTACTCCTCATGTAACCGTAGGATGGCCAACTGTAAGATCAAGAGGTGTGAGGCAGCATTTATGCTAATTGAGAATAGAGAATAGAAGTGAGAAAATGATTCTAAAAGTTGGTGTTCATGTACATATTAGGCAAGTTTTGCAAAGGGGGCCCCTGCACAAAAGCTGATGCAGTTTTGGGGGCCGCGGCATGGAAAAGTTTGGGAATCCCTGCAGACAACAGAAGTCACAATGTGTCACAACAATAACTCTGCTCTCCAGCATCATCCTCTGCAGGTTGACACAATAAATACGGACATGAAGGAAATGCAAACACTAAATGTTTTCCTCTATCCGGCGTGAGGAAGCTTGATGAGTGCGGCCTGCCCTGGGCCGAGCCGCAGCTCCGTCAGGTCCACGCTGCTGCCTTCAGGGAGGGCGCTGCTGTTGGTGCTGAGGGCGACCGCAGCATGCCGAGGCATCGCCGCTTCGCTCATCTGCAGCACCGCCTCCTCTGGCCCCCAGTTGAAGGCAGCCAGGTAGCGATCGTTCTGATCCCACACCCGCAGGTACGCCAGAGACGAGGACGAGTTGGAGAGGAGGAGGAAGTCTCCGTGAAGGAGGGAGCGCTGTTTGGCCCGCAGCTCGCTCACAGAGCGGAAGAAGTTGCGGAGGGACAGCCTGTCGGTCTGATCCTCCTGGACACACAGAAACACAGAGAGGAGACATTGGGGTTTAGGTCGGACCAGAGGGCCATTTTAGGGGCCTAAAATATTCTCAAGGCCACCTAAACTAATGTCAAAAAAAACAAACGAAAAACAAAAAAACAAAAAACAAATTCAATTTACTGTGGCCAGAATATGAATAGAATATTTTCAAAGTGTAAAAGCTATTTTTTTGCTTTTACTGCTGTTTGAGAAATGTACTGCCTGCTACGTTTTCTCAAATCCTGTGCCTCCTCTGGGGGGCTATGGCCCCCTTGTCCTCAAAAGCTAGTGAAACCCTTGGGTGTGTTTACTGGATATTCCCTATAATCTATGAAAAATTGTGCCACAACCTTCCTTAATCACAAACAAGCCTTCCGTAAGTTAAGTTTAAAACTACAAAAGATGCATGAGTTTTATTAGTAACAAATTCCCAGATTTGAGTGACCACACTGATGAATGTGTATTTTTAAGATTTTTATTTCAGGTACAATATGTCCCAGAGCTTTTCACCTGTATTTCCTAGACAGATGCTAAAGTCACCCTAAAGGGGTAAGAGTAAAACTACATAATTATAAAAACACTGTGTAGCATGTAAGCATTAGTAATCTGTCCTGATGACAGATTACCTGCAGAGATCCATTCAGTTCCTCTTCAAAGTCCCAAAGCATCTTGGGAAACTTGGATTCCTAATGCAAACATGAAAAGATTGGAAAAAACAAACCAACAAACCAGTTGAACAGTTACTAATTCAAAACTAGTCAGAAATTAATCAGAGATACAAATTTTACTAAAAGAACTTCAAGATTTATTTCCTGTTGAGCAAAATCTCAGAGCAGGTCTGCTGTCCGCTGAGCGGCTCTCACCCCATCCATCAGGCCGATCTCGTCTCCGTAGCTGAAGACAGGCGTCCCAGGCAGCGTCAGCAGCAACAGCTGGTACAGTTTGACATGAGCTGGGGGAACTAATGAGGCCAGGTGACCGTCGTCTCGCCCCCCCAGATTCCAGGCCAGCTTGGTCTGCGTGTGGTTGGAGTAGAGCCTCTGGACGGTGTGGGCGTAGCGGGCGGGGTCCGGACCGCCGGCTGTCAGAACTTTGGATACGAGGAGGTCCACTCCAGTGGAGGACAGAAGAGCAGACACATTGTCAGCAGAGGAGCTTTCTGTGACACCGAGCAGGAGTCTGAAAGACACAGACACAGATTAAATCCACAACTCACAGGAAGCTGCTCATTTCTGCTGCCAGAGGTATTTTCAAAAACCCATCATTAAGCCAGTTTTTAAAAATGCTCATTTTTAGAAATATGTTTCTAAAAACATATGCTAAGGTTATGAAAAAGTTCATCAAGACAAAGACAAGAACAAGGAAATGAAACATCCATCCTTCTCTAAAACTTTGAGGAGTTTTAAGTTTTTGCCTGATCAAATATTTCAGTTTGAAAAAGCAAAGTTAGACTCTGCAGCAGAAAGGGGACAGAGTATTCTTTAAAGACAAAGTTGTTCCTGTTCTTGTTGGACTTTTCCTATTAAAATAATGTGCATTAAAATGTACATTTACTGATAATAAAAGCAGAGCTTAATGTGGGACATTTTTAATCCTCTCTTTAACATGCGATCTGGGAAGCAGGAACCATCATGTGAAGAAGGTGTTTGGGTTTTGGAACAAAAAGAAAAAGCCTGTCGCTATCAGAGGTCAGAGGTCACAGATGAACCCCGCACCTTTCTGACCCGCCTCTCAGATCCTGGTCTGTCCCGTTCTGGACGATGGCCCGGATGTCAGCCCAGAGAGCCGGGACCTTGCTGGCCAGCTGCTCCACTCCAGACAGCTGGACTCCGTCCACTCCTTCGCTCAGCCAGAACACCAGGGCAGACTGGACCACAGGGACACGTGTCACTCACTGTTCATCTTATCAAACACTTCAGGTTTCTCTTCACAATTCTCTATTCTGAACCTTCTGAACCTAAAAAAAATCTGTATGTGACACTGAGTGACTTAAACGTGCAATTTAATTTTCATTTTGATCCTGCAGCCCATATATAGACACCTATAAAAAATTAGATATATTTTTCATATCTCTCGTCATGGTGATTTTACCACAAACTTCACTTTTTAAACATTGCGATTATAAAACATACTGCAGCTTCTGGCTGTACCTTGACTACATATGACAAAGCTCAAGCCAAGTAAAACTTAAAACTTGTCGTTTCTTACGAGGACCAGTAAAATGTTTAAGTCCATTTCATTATATATAATGTGTATATATATTTACAAGCAGCTGCAGCACATCATTACTTTGGTGGATTGTCTTAGCTCACTTCTACCTCATGAGGATGGCTTCCTGTACATTTAGCTCATGTCGGTTTCCAGCTCTAAAGAAGTCGGTCATTACCTTCAGTCTCTCTGCTACGTTTGTTACGCTGCTTCTGGAGAACCAGGGTCCAGATGAACCCCGGTAGTTTGGAGTCAAATCCAAAACCACAGAAATACCTTTGAAAGAGGGGGGGGGGGGGAAGGTATTGTATGAAAGACACATCATTTCTTTCTCCCAGTCTGATATTAAATCATCCTAAACATTTTCTGTTTTAGATCAGTTAGTGTCACTGAGAGGAGTTTTAATGGGCTAAATGCCAAAACAATGAGAGCAAGAATCCTTTGAAGATTTATTTAGTTGTACTTTCTCAGGGTTCACCGAATATTTTTGCTTTATTTATTTGTGAATGTTTAAAGCACTTTGAAATGCCTTGCTGCTGAAATGTGCTATACAAATGAAATTTGATTGATTGATTGATTGATTGATTGATTGATTGATTGATTGATTGATTGATTGATTGATTAAAGTCTACATTTGGGAGTTTGAGTAAATATAATCTCTATGTACATAATAAACAGATGAGCCAAAGAAAAAGCTGGACCTTTTGAATGTCTTTATTAAGGATGCACCGATTTGGGCCAATATCAATATTTTGTATTAATTCTGCTTTATGGCTGTTAACCAGTATTTACAGATATATCAATTATATATGTTTCGCTACACTTCTGACATCATATAAAAGTGACCACTGCCTACTCTGCTTCTCTCCTTCAGTAAAATCCTTTGCTGCATCACTATCACATGACTGAACAGATACCACCTGACTGACCTGGCAACAAGATGAACTTAAACATCAGTTGTTATCAGCCCAGTTTAACTTATTGGTCTGATACCGATATGTTACGATGCATGGTATAATCTGATATATTGTGCATTCCTGGGCTTCATAGTCAAAGTATGACTCTGAAAAAACCTTTTTCTCACCTTTTTGGCGACATGCCTGGATGACACCTTTAAACTGCTCCAGGTTTCCGGCTTCAGGTGAAACTTCCTCAAACCTCAAGCTCATGGCTTCATCAGGTGGAGCAACGTGAATCGGTCCAACCACCAAACCTTTCACCTTCAGCTGGGACAAACTGGTCATCTTCTGCTCCACACCTTCCAGGATGGAAAGTCAGGGAGGATTCCTTCATTGTTCATCCTTTTAAAAATCAACTATCAAGTAAGTAAAACTGAGAAACAGGAGCAAGCAGAATGTTTCGGTGGCTCTCACATGAAGCAGGAGGGAAAAAAAACCTGTGAAATTATTCATCTGATTGACATCACATGATGGCGTATTAGGGACATATAAAAACAGAGGAGGAGAAAATTTCTGCCAAAAAAAATTCATAGAATTTTAGATTATCTTAAAAACATTTTGACTTTATAAACTTAGAAATTTCCCAGATTTTTTTTCTAGCAAATTTCTGAGTTTAATCTAAAAATTTCTCCGTGTTTTTTTTTTTTTTTGGCAGAAATCTACTCTCTTTTTTTCCTAAGATCTACAAAACTCCTGATGATTTGCTGTAGTTCAACACACCTTTACTTTTGCAGCAGATAATTACTCTGTCCAGATATCACCAACATGTTCTGTTTAGCACTGTGTGTTTCACTTTTAACAGCCCTGCAACACAGTGTGTGTGTGTGTGTGTGTGTGTGTGTGGGTGTGTGTTTGTGTGTGTGTGCGTGCATGTGTGTGGAGGTGGGTGGACGGACGGAGAGCGGCTCACCCTTCAGGTTGTGTGCGTCGGTGAAGGCGTGGATGTTTCCGATCTGGTAGAGTGGGCCTTCGTTCCACCAGCTGGTGGCCGGCAGCTCTCTGCAGCGAGGAGCCTGCAGCAGGATGAGGACGGCTCCCACCAACATCCCCAACCAGGCGAGCCAGAACACCAGCAGGAGAGCCCAGCGGGTTCTTACCCAACTGGGGAAAGAACGAAACGTATTCAGACCCTTAACAACCGTAAACCTCCAAAATCCTCCAGTTGAAATGATCCGTATTGAGTCCACAGAAGTAAGATGCTGTCGGCTCATATCACACTGATGCTCCAGTAACACCCACTCTAGTGCACCATCACCTTATTGAACATCACTTCAGTAAAATGATGTTTGAAGTATTTCGTTCACATCTTCTTGTACTAATGGATTTATCAGCTTCAGCTGTGTTGATGATGTGATTATTACACTGAGGTGAAGACAGCTGATCATTTTGAACAAAACTGTTTTGCTGCTAAGGTAACCAAGCTGTGTGAATGATTTAGTCTGCAACATGTGGCTCCGGAGGCACAAGTGGGCCCCTGGACCTTCCAAAATGACTCTTAAAAAATTGGACTAAAAATGATTAAAAAAATAAAAATAAAATAAATAAAAAACATTCAAAAACAACTAGATATAACAAATGCAGTTTTTTTTCATGGAATAATTTCATTTCATGTTTAAAACAGCATGACAGTAAAAGTATGAATCGTTTTTATTTAGATCTATTTTTGGGTGAAATATCAACATACAATATGCAAAAATGTAGTCATCTTCTTTTTAAAATGTTTCTCTTTATCCTAAAACATAACAACGGGAACAAAATAGTAGCTTTTTAATAATTAAAATAGATTTCCTGTATTGAATCAATTAAATAATAAATAATCAAAAATCATACTGTCTTTTGTTCTTGAGGTCATGTGATATTTGTGCCCCTAAAGCCGTTTTTAGCTGGACTGAATCTTTAAAAAGGATCAGCATAAGAACTGAAGCTGCAACATTACAAACACAGTGTGTCCCTGCAGCAACCTAGAAACAGATCAATAATAATAGATCTCTAGTTGACGTCATATTTCACATTTAAAATAACTACATTTTACATCCCACAAATTGTCAAGCATCTAAGTCCATCAGGAAGCTTTTCCCCTGCTCCTGCTAACAGCACCGTGTCTGTGTGAACAGCGTGTCCTCCTCACCCAGGGGTCCCCGCCACCCGCAGCAGCTCCTCCTTGTTCAGGCCGGTGAACGTCTCCTCCTCCTCCTCCGCCTCATCCAGGATCTTCAGCTTCACGGAGCCATTCTTCCCCGCGTCCACCTCCTCGCTGCCCGCCGGAGGAGCCTCCGGGGCCCGGTCTCCATCGGCGGTCATCGGCTGCTTCTCCTGGTCCTCCTGGTCCAGGTCGGCCTCGCTCACATCAGCCTCGGTAGCGTCAGCATCCACAGCGGCCCGAGCCGCATCCGGAGCCGCATCACGAGCCGCATCCGGGCCGCCCTTCTGCTCCGCGCTGATGCTCTGAGCATCCTTCATCTCCACATTAGTTTCCTCCGTGTTCATCCCGATTCCAGCTCACTGTGTGTCCCAGAGCTTTTATTTATTTATTTTTTTAATGATGAGGTTTGCTGTAAAAGGCGTGTCTGCTGGTGAGCTTGTAGAAATCAGTCGGCGTCCGCCAGGCTTGCTCTATCTGCTGCCTGCAAGTGCAGTAGGAAACACTCAGCTCCACTCAATAGCTGACGATCTGAAAAGATGGATTTCCTTCTAGCAGAGGCGGCCCAAGGCATGTGCGAGTTAAGTGGCTGCTGGGAGACCCCAAGAACACCACATAATATATCTATATCTTTAGATATAGAGCTATATCTATAGATAGATATAGCTCTATATCTATAGATATCTATATCTAGATATATATATATATATATAGATCTATATAGATATCTATATCTATATATATAGATATAGATATACCAAATAACAGAAAAAAAAAACTAAACAAAAAGAAAGGCTATTTACACATCAAAAAACTATTTATATACAGTATAATGTTTTACAGTTGTTAAAAAATGGTTATTTTCCCTGCTGTTTGCTGCTGTCACTGCTGGGAAAATGTAAGCTAACAAACTAATTCCCTGAATTAGACTTTCAGCATCACACTGGTTGGTAGAGGAGGTTGGCTGCAGACTTGGTTTGAGCCTTTCCCCCTACCGTAGAGTCAGTAAGGGAATCTGGTGAGAAACTTGGCTGCTGTGGCATTAGTGCCTAGAGGACTGATAATATCCTTATCCAATATTAATATTGATGTTACGGTTAATGACTGATACTTATCAATATATTTGTAAGTATCAGTTATTTAAGCACAACCTTTTCAACAACAACCATACTGCTGACTTCATCAGTTTAACGCCCCACAATCCTTTGCTGCATTGTCACATGACTAAACAAATACCATCCCATGACCATTACTCTGACAGTACACACAGGGTGGGTTGGTGTCATAACCATGTAGATGTGGAACAGCTTATTTTGATGAACCCATGATGTAGATCCAGACTTCTGGCTTCATTCTCTTCATCTTCTGGACTTTTCATCCTGCTACTATTAAAACACTTTCAGTTAGCTGAAGATGATTCTACAGCCTCATATAGTTTTATATCAGTAAAGATTCTGTTCTATTATTATTATCACTTGTTTCACATGTGGTCAAGGCAAAGGGATGAAACCTAGGCTCGACTTCCACATAAACCCGGTGGTTGACGGTTTTTCTACTTCATTGCATTGGGAAGTGACAGAGTTCAAACTCTAAAAGAGATGGTATTTTGTCAGAGGATTTCTGCTTATTCACAGAAATCAAATGGAAATTGGGAACAAAAAATGGCATTCCACTAATGTGGTAGAAGAAAAATTACCCCGGACACTTTCTACAGATATTTGAAAAAAATAATTGTTAGATGTTAATGTTTTATATTGGAGAATAACAATGATTCCAAGTTTCTTCTTTTTTTTGTTTTTTTACAGACTAACAGAGTCTAACAGAGTCAGAGCTCTGCTGTGACGGCCGTCTCAGTGGAGATCACAGAGATTCTTTATAAATAAAATCTTATTGACAAAAAAAGTCCCATGACATATTTAAATATATGAAAAACTGAAATATAAAAAATCTGGTCCATCCAGGTATTGATTTGGCGTTTTCTGCGAGAAAGTTTCTTTCAAGTATTTTTTACATTTTGATAGAAAATGTAAAAAATAAAATCTATTTTAGTATCAGTCTACTTCATCTTTGGTATATTTCTAAAAAGCAATTAAGAAACAAAAAGAAATATGCTAAAAAATATGGATAAAGTGCTCAACGTAAACACCAGGAGGTATATGTTTGAAGAAAAACATGTTTTGTACTACTCCTTACAATATTAAAACTGTTCTTTAATTTGTCAGAAAAAAATAACAGCAATGAAAAAAAAATCCCAGTTGTTCAGATCAACATACTGCAGGTGATAAAGTGGAAATAAACTGAAGTTGTAATACATCACAAACAGAAGACAGAAATCCAAAACAGTTAAGGCAAGAAGTAGGTTAGAGAAGTTAAGGAGACATTTTTTGGTTTTTACAACAAAGCTGAAGCCAGATTTTTCCTCTCAGGAGTCTTTCAGTTGAAATGTTCAAACTCTAACATTAAAAGTTATTTGATTGTCTGATGTTGATCTGTTGTGGTTTCTCCACATTAGGACCTTCTTTCATCCCAGTCTCTCTCTTTGGTGGCTTGTTTGGCACGTTGTGAGCTCTCTAGTCCTCCGTGTGGTTGTACAGTGCATCTGCAGTGGGGTTCTTACGATGGGCCGGAGGGACAAGGTGATTGGGCAGCTCGCTGGGCAGCTCATAGCCCTCCAGCTTGATCTGAATGAGATGCTGAGCGAGGGCAAACTCCTCATCATCAAGCATGCCATCCTGATCACAGTCAGCCAGTTTCCAAATCTTTCCTAGCACAGTGTTGGGTAGCCGGGAATTCATCATCTCCTTCTTTGCGTTGACGCCGGTGATCTTACCATTGACCGGCATCAGTGTGTAGAAAATCTCATCGTAGCGGTGTTTGTCACGACTGACGATCCAGTCGTCCGCATCCGCGCCGGCACTAATACCCTCACCATAACCCCGACCGAAAGGCCCGTCCTCAGAGCCCTCAAACGCCCCACCGGACACCATGGCCGGAGGCAGCTTGGACTCCTCCTCTCGGATCATTGCCATCAGAACTGCAATCTTGGTGGCCAGCATCTTATCCACTGATTCGATCAGTTTCATTTTCAGAGACGGAAATTTACTGAAGTCGTAGTGCTGCAGCATGTCCTGGAGGAGAGGAAGAGGCACAAGGTCAACAGAACTAATTTGTCTTTGTATGCAAGACATGTTTACATCTGCCTTTAACATTCCATGGCTTGAATGTTGAATAGTGGGACAGCTAACTACAAAGTTAGTTGCGCTAACCCTTAAGCGCTACATCAACATAATATTTAACAAAAACTAATGATAAAGCGCTAACTGTGAATGTCTCTTTGTTCCTGTATTATTCTTGTTTGAAATAAAATTAATGGAAAGAAAGAGAGAACACAAAGAGAGGAAACAGAACTGCTGTGTAAACAATCTTCACTCATTTCAAATAAGAGCATGAAAATAAATATCTAACCACTTGACAGTCTCAAATATATGTTTTAGTGTTGGGCATGTTTAAAAGCAGTGAAAATTGTGATTAGCAGTTTGACCGTGTGAGTATTAGAAGTTATCTGGATCTATAATGTAAAATGTAAGGAAAACAAGAAAAGTGTTTGGCTGTAGGGCTTTTAACCTCACATCTGTGTGAATTTACTACATTAAGGAGAGTTTTGTGTTGTGTCACAGAAACAAAGCTGAACATCACACTGCCAGCTGTTTGCAGCTGGACACAGCATCCCTGCTGACACCAAAGCCTGTATGTCAGTGTTGTATGTTCAGGACCACAGTGTTCAAGAAGGCTTTCAAAATGAAGGAAGGAAGATTTATTTATTTTTCTCCGAGGATTTTCGCTGGCTCTAGTGGTCTGTATTTTAAAGAGGGAATGGAGCGAGGCAAAGACATGCAGCAAATGTTGCTGGGGCTGGGAGTCGAACCAGCAACGGCCGTTTCGAGGACTAAGGCCGTTGCTGGTATGGAGATACGTGGGTTGTGCTAAACCACTACGCCACCACAGCACACCCAGGAAGGAAGACTTACAAAGAGGAAGAGCATTTCAAAAAGCTATAGACCATAGTTGTGTCTGTTGTTGTCCCTGGGGACAGAAAACTCTCAAACATCCACCAACAGCCAACTATTTAAGTGCAACTTGGGAAATCACACACCCACTATCAGTGTCTCCCTACAGGAATCAGAGACCAGCTGCAGCCGAGTTCATTCTGTCCTAAGTGTCAAAAACCTCTTTAGCATTGATCACGCACGCACGCACGCGCACACACACGCCCACACACACGCCCACGCGCACACACACACACACGCCCACACACACACACACACGCACACACACACACACACACGCACACACACACACACACACACCCACACCCACACACACCCACACACACACACACACACACACTTATACTTCAAAATGAAGCTTCAGGCTTCTTCATTTTTCTTGTCATTATGGAGTAACAACAGCTCAACAGTTTTCATCAACAGTTGGACAAACTGACTTAGCAGCAGTGAACTGTCAGGATCTAGTTTGTTTTCATTTACTAACCGGATGTAGAGCCTGTATTGTAGAAAATACAGGCCCTGCTGTGTTTGAATCAACCACGAGTCATTTGCATATTGGCTGGTTTTAAATGGAGGAGAAATTCTGCTTCTACCTGCATCTTGGTGACGTTGGGGAAGTCTCCAGGGCTGATGTGATGCTCTCTCTGCAGGGTGACGTAGATCTCTGGTAGCCTCATGATCAGCTCTTCCTTCTTCTTTTCACGCCCAAAAAGAGAAGGCATCTCCTTCTTCAGGTAGCTGATGATGTAAGCATGCACCTAAGGGACAAGACAAGGAGATTTTATAGGGTGTCATTGGTGAATTAAGATATTTACACACATTGCAACAAACATAACTGTAAAACCAGACTACTGTTCTAATTTAGGTTAATTAGGGTTACCAAAGTGATTTCTATTTGCTGGGAAAAAAAAAGAAAAAGAGTGGCCTCATTTGTTTTTCTTTCTTCAAATTTAAGAATGTTGAAAATTGTTTCCTTATATTTGGTATGGGCCCTAGATATAGTAAGTCCCATATCCATTCTTCCTGACAGAACTGGGTCGGTTCTGCAGGCTACTTTGCTCACACACCTTGTCAGCTCTACTCACACATTTTCTAGGAGTCTGAGAACAAGACTTTGTGATGACCACACCAAAACACTGACTTTCCTGTCAAAACATCAACTTTCTTGTAATTTATTCAGGTCATGCAATTAGGCTCATTGTCCACTTGGAAGACCCACTTCAACTTCCTGTCTGATGTCTTGAAATATTGCTTCCATATTTTCACATAATAATCTTTCCAAGGATGAGCCAGACTTGTTGAGGTCCAGAGTTCTCTTCCTGGGATCTTGGCTGATTTCTTACATTTTATCCATGATGTCACACAAGGAAAAAAATTAAACTGGTATTTAGGAAATAGAAATAACTTTGTTAATCCAAGCAGAACTATTACAGGAAAGGTTTAGTCTAATTTCATTTCAAACAGTCAGTAAAAAATAATTCTATGTCTTCATGCTGTATGTGTAAATAGCTGGTCTCTACTGCATGTGTCGGCTTTTCATCATGAATTTACTCCAGTCTGATTTTCAAATGTGGCTCATCTTACACAAAATTCGGGCTTCTTAATACTTTATCATTAACTTTTACAATACTTTCACACACTCTATTGAGAAAATATTTAAACGTGTTCATGTAACATTTGCATATTTTACTTAAAAAAAACGAAGTAGTTAGAAAACTAAAAACTAATGCATTGGCTTAACCCCACCCACCACAAGAATTTAGGCTTTTACAGCCAGCTATGTTTTTTTTTTTAAACACTAAAAGTGCAAGATTTTCTCTTTGTCTTGGATTCTAAGCAACATTTCTTAGTACTCCCATGATTCTCAAAGCATCTGAACGTGCAGATTCTTTTGTCACCTTGGCAAGCCTCGCTCTCTTAATGAGGTCGTTGAGTTTACGGAGAGCAGCATTCCTTGGAAGACTCTGAATGTCCCGAAAGAGATCCTGAGACTCTGCCTCGAACAGACGCCTGAAGACGGGCAGAAATGAATGAATGAGGTGACATTTGACGGGAAAAACAACAGCATGTAAACCGTCCAAACATAAATAAACGAGTGGGAATGCAATCAGCTCTACCCAGGTTTGAATGAGCGAATGAATGGATTTGTGAGTGAGACCTGTTCTCTGTGTTCTGCAGTGGTTTGGCCCAGAAGGAACCCAGATACACTCTCACCACCTCTGGGGTGTTAATCACCTTCCCCAGTGACCACATGAGGGCGCCGTACACCCGCATCAGCTGCTGGGTGTCCACCTAAACACAGAGGGGAAAAGTAGGTGTTCAGCATGACTAGATGATGCTAGAGACATGAACTCCGGTCTCTAGAATCCCTCTGTCTGTCCCACCTGGTCGGCCTTGTTGAGGACCACTCGGATCTTGTCGTCTTGTCCCTTAAAGGCTTTTATGGCTTCAGAGAACTCGTCAGAAATATCCAGCTTGTGGGCATCAAACAGCAGGATGATTCTGTCCACCCGCTCCCCAAACCAGCGCAGAACCTCTGCAAAGTCATAACCTGAAGGCGAGAGGAAAAGCAGAGAAAGAGAGATATTAGAAAATGCATTTAAAGCTGCAGGGTGTAACTTTTATAAAAAAAAATATATATCCTTTTACATATTTGTTGAAACTGTCGGCATGTTGTGACAAAATAGTATGAGACAGCTGATAAAATAAGCCGTCTCATACTATACAAAAATATAGAATTCCTCAGCATTCGCCCAGTGCTAACAACCAATCAGAGCCAGGAGGCGGGTTTTACCGCTGTCAATCACTCCTTTGTGTGGCTTGCTTTTCCGGATGGGGAAGCTCATAGCTCATATGCTAATGTTTCTCCACCATTAGCATATGAGCAGCACGTTCACAAGACTGATTGACAGCACTAAGCTCCCCCTCCTAGTTCTGATTGGTTGTCTTTAGACGGCAATAGTAGCTCAGAGAGGAAGTGGAGGAGGTTGATCTTTTTACAGATCATCTGTCTCATATTATACTGTCATGACATGGTGATAAATGTTTTAAAAAACATATTAAGTAAAAGTTACATACTGTGGATTTAAGAGCAGTATGTAGAAGATGTGTTTATAAGGTATGCTTACTGAGCTACCATGGCAACGGCTCACTTTTTTATGTGTCAAATATGAATAGTCTGCACTCCACTGCAGACCAGCAAACAAAGCTTACCCAAAACTGCCCAAGATAGCAGAAAGCTGTTGACTTATTGGCCTGGGAGACATGGCAGCCTTTCAGGCTCAGCACACACATTTGCTGCAGCTATTCTCTGGCAGAACACACAGTTTTAGAGGTGATGCACAAGCTGTGAGGGCACACTTGTTGAACTTTTGTGCCTTTTAATTGTGCGAGAGTATGTGTGTAAAGTGAGTTGTGGCAGTGAGGGTGTGGCCGTTTTGATAGCAGTGAGCTCAGACCTGGAAACTCAATCCAGGCAAAGATTAAACGGAAATTTACAGCAATAGCTCCTAGCTGATCGTGCTCCGGTTGGAAATATTCCCAACTGGACACCAAATAGGTCTAGAATTGCAGGTTTTAAGAGAATTTTGGGTCTAACTTTTATATTTTAAGTTAAAGACTGGCTACAGGCAATAACTCAGACTATTTTCAAATGTCTACAAGTACATGAAGTACCTCTACTGTCCTTTACTGTTGCAGTCACTCTGGATCTCTGCTGGGAGTATAAATACAGATTTATCCAGTTCTTTCAAGATACATTTTGTCTAATGAATGAGGTTGATTTATACATCCCTGTTGAGATTGGTGGAATATTCCCTGGAGGAATATTCTCCAGGGAATATTCCTCAATATTCCCTGGAATATTGAGGACTATTGAGGAATATTGAGAACCTCCAGGTTCTCAATATTCATGAGAACCTGGAGGTTCTCATGAATAAGTGAGGGTGTTGCCACTAGCAACAGAACGACGTCCCCATCCTCCTCCAACGTCAGGACTCGAGTTACACCGGAGGCTTCAGGTGTTGGCTCAGGACCAGCCCAGGGGACATGATGCCGAACAATAACTACTGTCATCAGCAAGGACACTTCCTGCACCTCTGAGAGACATTTCAGCTGACAGCAATCACACAACAGCAATGCAGAGAGGAAGCGAAACTCCAGCAGGTCTAAAAACCAAGGAAATTCCTCTGATATGAGGTGTAGTTAGCCTCTGCTTCTAGAACAGGGTGACTGATTACTTTATATGTTCCACTTCCTTTGAAAAGGGAAACGCCTTTAGCCTAACAATGCTACTTCCCCTGCAGTGCTTTCACATATTTAGAGTACAACATTGAGATGAAACGGTGGAGAGTTCTGAAATATGTTCCACACACGGATTTCACCACTTTAAGCATCAAGAGCAGGAAGGAGGCCAGCAACGAACCACCCTGTTCCCAAATAACACACTGATGCTGCTGGCTTCTACAACTTTTGTAGTCAGTCAGTGAAAGGTTTGGACACTGGTCCCTGAAGGGGAACAGCTCACGGAACCAGCAGGTCAGGTCAGGTTGTACGGTCAGCTCCATCTCTTGAGAGAACTCTCATTGTTTGCTTGGTGAGTTCCTGCTCCTCCAGTCTGGACTGAAATTCCTGAGTGTAAACAGCAAGCACTACCGGAACAGTTTACTCCTGGCTGCTGTTCTCCGTTTAAACACCTCAGTTATATCTTTGAATTTCTTTGTCCAACGAGTAAACCTGCCACAAGATAAATTAAAACAAACGCAATAATTTTCTCTTCTCTCTCTTTCTACCAAAAACTGGACGACCAAAGCCTGCAGAATGATGCTTTGGTCTCAACCCTCTTTATGAAGGAGACTCTTGTTTTCAAAGACTTCAGTTTCCATTTTATATTTTGTTTTGTTTATTTTGGATATTTGATATATTTTCAAATTCCAGTGTTAAATGTTCATTAGAATTTAAAGTTTGTTGATCTTTGAGAATGTGTCCTGGCATTATTATGCGATTGCCATCATATTACTTGAAAATGGTCTCAAAACATCATTATCGCTGATCACAATAACTTTTGGAACAATTTATCATCCAACAAACTGACAGGCCTTTGGATTAATTCTTTAGTTTACTTATTTATATTTTTTTAAAGGTTAAATTTATTTTAAGTCATTTGACAGCCTTTGAAAAATAACTGAAGGTACTTAAGGTCTCGATAGTGCAATTTATAGCACTATGTACTAAAATGAAATACAAAATAAACATGTTGAAAGAATTTATTTTTACTTATAATGTTACTTATGTAATTTGTAAATAGCATACTCCAAAAAAGCTTATTATGCTAAATAGACAAACATATCTATTGAAACAACAGATTGTTCCTGTAGATTGTGTGTCATCTGCATGTAAAAGAAGGAAATATAAGAACGAAGGTGCATAGAATGCCATTCATATATCATAATGCAGTTTTTGTTTTGGAGACATATGACTTCACTTTTTTGATTTACCATTAGCTTGGTGAGTTCCTGCTCCAGTGTCCACAATTACCTTTTATCGAAAAAGGACATTATAGATTTTAGAAATAATTTTTCATCAAAGAAGAAAACATTCATTTTATTACTAGTAGTGCACATTATTAAAATTATCTTCAAAATACAACATTAAAGGAAAAAAAAGTCTCAGACATCTCTAAATGAACAGTAATTGTGGAAAAATCAAAAATGAAGAGTTCCACAGTTGAAACCTTGCCCGGTTGTTAACGGAGTGCGACTCCACCCTCTGATGATGACAGAGTGGCAGGAGATGTTGTGTGAGCGTTTGGAGCAGAGCCCAGTGGGCAAACCGAGGCCCCACCCTGCAGACGAGCCGCAGCCCAACATGCAACTGGAATTTTCCACGCAGCTTTAAATCCCTCACAGCAAAACTAACACTGAGTGGGACGGAATAGACAATTCATGGTTACACTACAAACAAAGTGGACGTAACACACTCAGCGTTTTGCACAGCTCTGTCTGCTCAGATACTTTTTCCATTACAGAATCCTGAGCAGAAAATTACCATACAGAAAATCTCAAAGGACTGGAAGCATCTGTGCTGCATAAGAGGAAAGACATTTCTAGTCACCAGCTAAAACCTTTTAGGCCCCTTTTTGTCTCATTTATATCCAGTTATTAAGACCCTGCCCAGTGGAATCCATTATTCACAATAGACCAGTAATATCAAATCTATTTCAGCACTGATGAGCTGCAATAACCTCCCAAACCAGCAGTAAGTCCCACAGATTCAAAGTGTCTTGTGACTGATTGCTGACGATGAACCAGGATTTCACCTGCACACACACCCAGAGTAATGACCTTGTTCCCACTGCTAAGTCATCATGGACTGCAAACGGTCTTGCAAAACTGTTACTGCCTTTCCTGAGGCAATACTTCATGAAATCACGTTTCATTGCACATCCAGCCCACAGTTTTTATTATAAATAACTCTTTGCTGCGGAGCCAGTCCCTCATCATGTTTGTGCTTTCTGCTCAAATTTCCTTAGTGCTAAAACTAAAATATTCAACAAGCAGTGTCTTTAGAGTCAAATTCATACAGTTTTAATTTTAATAATCGTGTTCCCTTCAAATCTGACCTCTCCTGGAGCTCATCAAAAACTGCTCTTGTAGTACAATTACAAATATAATTTTAAATAGATATTTTTTTAAATCTGGCTTAAGGGCCATATTGCATTATATTTTTGACATGAACGCTACGGCTGGACGTAGGGAGCACACGGGTCACTTCCAGCCAGGAGTTTAAGACCCCTGCTATAAGGCTTTATTTCAACAATGGCTTTTTTGGCACCCTTATGTAAAGGATAAATTTGTTAGACATTTTCCTGCTCCAGATTTATGCATTCATCCACTTTGATGAAATATTTGTAAGCAATAGTCTTCAAATTTTGAATGCAAAGCTACAAACTGGAAAAATGGAACAAAAAAACAGAAAAAAATTTTCACAAGGAAAAAAACTGAACAAGGAAACATCGCGCAAGTTCCTGCTACTCCTTGTAGCAAAAAGAATCAAGCTAAAAATATGCTGAAAAGCACTCTTGCTATTATTGTGGTTTATGTTTACAGCTTGGACGGAACGGGAGGCAAAATCTCCTACTTCTACTGTGGCTCCATTGAAATGTAAAATGAGCATGAAAAAAATTCTCAAGTCTAGCACAGTTGCTTTATATATATATATATTTTAAAAATTCAACAAGACTCTTGACAAAACACTGAAAAACAACAACAACCTCTGAGATCTCAACCTCTGGGTGGTGGAATCGTATCTGTCAGAAATGTTGAATTATTTTGCATTGGTGCTGCATAGCAGCTGGTCTGTCAAACATCTCCAGGAGGAATTTTACATCAGCTGAAAGCTCTAAATATTTCCAGATGGAGGGAGAGCTCTCGGTCCCTCCCCTTCCTCGTCCCGCCCTCCATGTTCTGTCCTTCGTCCAGCAAGCCGGGGCCTTTAGCCTGATGCTGTCATTCGCCCAGGCTGACTCAATGCAGGGGCAACAGAGTCAGTGTTCAGCAACCAGAAACAAAAGATGGTTCTGGAGCGAAAAGCAAAAACACATCAGCTTCCGTCACGTTTTTCTTTTTTTAATATCTGATAATATTTCATTAAATGCACCAATCATCTACCCAGAGAAAAGTTGCAAATAACCCATATTTATTAAGCTTTTTAGCTAATATCTGCGGGAGATCTGTGTCTTATAATCTGTACTGTTTATGGGAAGTAATATGCTGCATTGCCTATAAACATGAAGTGACTTCATAAGTATTCATACCTCTTGAACTTTTCATGTTGTCATGCCATAAACAAATACTGTCATTCATATCATTTGGCTTTTTTGTTAAAGACTAAGAGAAAGTAGAGAAGAATTGTAAAGTGGAAGAAAATTACATTGTTTTCAATATTTTACAACAAAACTACAAAGTGTGGTGTGCATTTATGCACAGCTCTTTTGAGACAATCCTCAGGTCACTAATTATTGCAATGAGAGATGAAGATTTTTTTTGTGGGATCTCAGATTTGCATATGTATAGATGGAACATTTTTTGCCTGTTCTTTGTAAAACAGCTCATGCTCAGTCAGACTGGATGGAAAGTGTCTGTTAACAACAATGTTCACGTGATTCCACAGACACTAGGACTGGACTCTGAGCCATTCTGAGAATCAATACAAATTGTGATGGCAATAGGAAGTAAAGATCTGCTGCAGACAGAATTAGAGTGAAGACATTCTGTTATTGTGAAGAAGATGTACTGGGTTCTCCATCATGTTCTTCACCTTATGTAAAATCCAGCAGAGATAATTAAAGTGAACATATTATGCATTTTCCAGGCACATAGCGCTACTTTATAGCATAATGAAGTAGCTATGTTAATTTTAGTTTATAAGAGAATGTATATGTATCAAATATGACAAAAAATACTTTGTAATTTAATGACTTGAAACTGGGCCTCCATTGCTTTAAAAACTCCTACTCTTTCTGAAACTCCACCTTCAGGAAGTCATCACAACATAGCTCCTCTATTAACCTATAACAACATTTTTAACAGCGCTGCACTGAAAAGTAGCTCCTACAATGCGCTCAGCAGATATGCAGTTACATCAGCCATTTGCCACTAGCTGGTGGCTAGTCTGAAGGAGCTGCAGGGAAAGGCTGCTCTGGAATGCTGAAGCTCTGAAGCTTGAAAACTGCAGCTCCAATGAGGAGCTTCATTTTTGAAGGCCAAGCTAAGGCCACCCAGGCATTTTGCACAGCTGAATGGTTGCCATGGAGATTAAAGTATTTCTCAGACATGCATGAAAGAATCCAGACAACACTCCAGGTGTGAGGGAATAACATAACGTGATGCTCAAAAAAGTTGACGTAACACAATACTGTCCCTTTAAATTATGTTTGTAGATTCCATTTTCTGATGAGGAGAAACTTTATTTTATTTTGACACATTCTAGTAAAGGGAGCAGAATGCCACACTTTTCAGATTTTCCTAGCAAACATTTTTTTAACCATCCATCTTTTTCACTTCAAATTAAACTATGTTGAGTTTGTCTGCAACTTAAAATCTCAACAGACTGCCATCATTGCAATATGTAATGTCAGACTGCAACAAAGTAGCACCACGTGACAAAGTTCAGGAAGAAGGAATATATTTATAGCACTGTAAGACTGGGAAACTTTTGCCAGTTCAACTCAACCTGTTGAACCAGCTGGAAAAACCGACCCTGAAGCTGTCCACAGTGCTGACGTGATCCGCTCTGAAAACACAACAGGGACAGCTTTTCAGCATCGGCTGTGTTTTACATCTACACTCACTGAGTTACTCACCCAGAACGACGGATAGGATTTGGACATAAATAATGCACACAAGCAGACCAGACATGAGCAATTAAATTATTTGATTTGCAAGTAGCTAGTACATGAGCGCAAGATCATAAAGTCATTTCTAACTTCATAGCCGAGTCTATTTACAGATTCTTATAAATGACATTATGTCGAGTCTTGGAAGCTCCCAAGAGAAACCACATTAGCATCTGGGATGCAAAAACACAGACAGATGACTGGATTCAATTTCTGTTCATTAGCATGTTAAATGAACCAGAACAACCGTGCAAAGCAGCAGTTACTGCAGGCAGAGCGCGTCAACACAGGAGCTACAAATATTGACAATGGACACACCTGTTGCTGCGGATGCTGGGTTTGATCATCTTCTTACTGTCATCACCAGCCCTGATTTTGGAGCCTGGCAAGATTTTGTGTCTCACAAATGTGATTTAAGACATGCAGATAAATAAAAATCAAAAGATCCAGTTGTTTTGCCGTTTGAACTGATAAAATCAGCCGCTGCTACAACATTTTTTCATGGTGTCATAATTAAAAAATTGAAAAAAAAAAAAAAACTTAAATTGAAGTTTAATTCATCAACATTCCCTGTATACATGATCCTGTTTCTCACTACTAGAGCTGCAACTAGCAATTATTTTAGGTGTTGATTATTCTGATGATTAATTGGATAAAGTAATTGGCACTTTCTGCAGATTTTATTATTTAACCACTAAAGCGTGTTTTATACAGTATTACAAATACATTAAAATATACAAATAAATAATTCTGTTTTATTCATGTTAAAGTGAACATTTCATTACCTAAAATGCCATAACAGCATTTCTTTATTTAATGCATAAAAAATACTCCTAAAATGTGAAAACATCAATGTAGAGCTCATCTGTTGATTACTTTTTGGATTAAACTAATAACAATAGGATAGCACAAATTGGATTTTTGGACAATATAATATCACATTATAATGTAATAGTATTCAAAACTGTGTTGTGCATAGTGACAGCAATGTGCTTCTGTAAGATAGCAAAAGGTGTTTAATAGTTTAAAAAATAAATAAAATAATAATAACAATAATATATATATATATATATATATATATATATATATGTGAAATAAGGTGAAGCTAAAACTATGCAACTTGAGGAGTTATCTACAAATGAAGCTTTTGTTTGTATCCTAAATACAAAATGTCGACAGTTGTACAGTTTTGTCTCAATTACTGCACTGAGTGAGCTGTTCTTTCAGCAAACGGCCTTTATTCAAGTCTGTTCTTCAGTTAGCATTAATCAGTAACTAAATTAGTTGACGATTATTTCGTTAAACGATTCCTCATGATTAATTTGACTAGTTTGTTTCAGCCCTACTTAGTACAAGTGGAGAAAAAAAGGACTATCAATTATAGGACTATTTATCCCATTAATGAATTTCCACATTTTACAGAACGAATTACCAAGAATAGTAAAACATGCTCTGTAGCTTGCATTCTCTATAATACACAGTAAAAATCTATTGAAATCAGAGACCTCAGCGTAACTCTGGGCCTTTTTAGCTACTTTTCTGTTGTATTTTCCTACCACTTACTTTCTTTTGCCAGATTTGACCTCACAACAACCTTGTTATAAAATCTGTGTGACAACCGAAGAGCTATTCTCTCAAATTATCTCAAGTGGATGGTTTTAACACTACGACACAACTTTACAAGTCTTTAAAAACTATCTACACGCCATGAAAATATACAGCAAACCGATTAAGATAGTTTACATAGTTTTTCTATGATGCTAATAAAATGGGTGTGATATGCATATCTAAAAACAGAATTGTTAGCAATATTTAGTGTATATTATCTTATGTTTGCTGTGTTTGTTGTGTAAAGTTGTTTTGTTGTGCAACAGCTCCCATTGTTCTGTGAGTTCATCAGTTCCTGCATTGTAGCTACAGAAGGAAACAAACAGGAACTGAACTCTGCATGTATTGCAATACGGGCTGACGTATTGCACCTACGTCAGCCCGTAGGTGAGATACGTCTATGACTCAAGAACAGAAGAAGCAGCAACGCTATGTAATTAACTCAAGATAACAGAATAAGCTATGTAACTAAGGACCGCCATAAGGAAATAAGAAAAAGGTGCAGCAGAACGTTCTTTAGAACGGTAGGACATTGTAACTGAAGAACGCTCCTGTCCGTTCTCGTTGCAAGTTAATTCCAAAAACTCCCTTGTCTTTCTCCTATTTGTGTGGTGTTTGAATGTTTTAGGTTGTTTGAACCTGACAAGAATCCTTCTGAAACCTGTGCTGTTCCCATCGCAGAACTGCGCTATTTAGCAAAGCAAAGATCTTTAGAGCACAACAGCCAAATTATATCCTACCACACAAAGACTGAGCCTGAGACTTGTCATCATCACAAATATGGGCTGGGACCTCTGTTTACTGGTAATCATGATGGTAATAAATGCTAAGCATAACACTTGTCCCTCTGAAAGATAAATTACCAGTCAAACATTAAATAGACATTTCCAAAACATGTCTATTTGATCCCAAGGATATGAAAACAGCAATATTCTTGAATTTCAACACGAGGTAAAGCTGCACTTTATTGAATGTGAATTCACTTATTTAGTTATGATTAAAATTCATATGTCCTCAGAATCTCTCATCTTCTCTGGGGACTGTGTCATAGTTCTCATATATACATTTTCTACGATTTCAACAGCAGTAACTCCGCTTAACAATTAAAAGAAGAAAAAAGAGCCCCGAATGGAATAATAATTGAAACAATAGGCCTTCGCAGCACTTTGCTGCTCGGGCCTAATAATTTTCCAAAAGCTGTCCTATTTTGTCTCAAGGTTAAAAAACAAAACAAAAACAAAACAAAAAAAACAAAACAAAAACAAACAAACAAAAATCAAAGAATGTACATATTAAACTGCCACATTGTGTAGACATGACAGTTGCCAACAGCATAGGGCAATCCTTCCTAAGAATCGAATCCTGCCTTAGTGTCCTTTGGTTTCAGATCTGCATTTATAACCTCTGTGGTTTGAGATCAGCAGTATTGATTCATCACAGGAAACAGATGGCGAGATAAAACAGGATGTAAAAAAGTGAATACAAGAAATCTTCTTCTTGCACTCATTCGGGGAAATGCCTTTTAGGGGCAAAAGAGCAGGGGCCTCATGCAAAAAAGAGTGCACAGTTTTCACACTAAAACTTGCAGTACGGAAACATTTAGAAAATTGAGGCACTGCACATTTTATGCATGAGGCCCCAAATGTTCTAAATGCCCCAAATTAGTTTGTTCACAAGTTTTAAAAATCACCATAAAATGTGTCCTTCTCCTGATATCCACATACAACATCAACATGTTCTTTACAGGCATTTAGACAGTGACAAAGTAAAAAGCCACAGCCACATCTAACAATGGATGTCAATAAGTTGTACAATAATAAAAATGATAAAAAGCAGAAAAATATCTCACCCCCCCCCATTGTTTGTATAAAAAGTGGGTCTACATGGTTTATCAGTTTATAATGAACATGCTATAAAACATTTTGTTTAAAAAGAACATCCTGAGCATGGCTAGAGATCATCCCATGTTCATGGTTTCCCTCTAATTTACTTTTGCCTGTCAGTCCTTTTACATCTTCAACTCAGATTTAAAGCCAGATATTTAAATACGCCATAAAAAGGCAGATAAATATTTTTAATTTTTACCGTCTAACATTAAACCAGATTTAACTTTTCTGGTTAAGTCTGGTTAACCAGACTTTTTATTTTGTAAAAAAATAAATAAATAAATAAATAAATAAATATATATATATATATATATATATTACAAAAAAATATTTCTATTTACTAAATTCCTTCAAAAAGGCAAGAGTTAATATGGACTAAGACTATTATGCATTTAACTAAACTGGAAAAGCCCACATAGTGATGCCACAGGTTTGTAAGTTTCAGGTTAATGCAGAACATTTGACTGAACTGCAGGCATCATAACCACACTGCTTCCTTGTGTGACATCATGGGAAAATCAAATCACATCATGAACAGAATGGCTGACCTCCACAAGTCTGAGTCCTGTGGTCTGAAACTAAAACCAGCTGTGCTTGGCCACTGACAGGGTAAACTGGAACATCCCAACTGGGAAGTATGGAAGTGGGAGCAATATGTTATGGGACTGTTTTGCTCATGGAAGTAACTATTCAAATTTGTCAATAATTCCTATTGCAAAATTAGCACCCCTGCTTACTCACAGCAGCTTGTATAGTGACACACACTCAAACACATCCAATTATCTGCAGTTAAGCTTAACCCAGGCTTCTTTCCTAACTCTAACCATAACTAGTCTATTTCTAACATTAACCAAAACTTAACACCATGTTTATATTTAACAAAAAAAACATTTTAGTTATGTTTCTATTAACATAACTAATATGTTAATATTAGTGTTAAAGTCAGTTTGACTTTTTTCTTCAGTCAAACTGAAGAAAAAAAGTCAAGACTGGGAAAATGTCCTCACTGTCCTCCTTTTGTTGGTAAATACTGTGAAGGTGGTCCTCTGCATGTGGGATACATAAGTACATGCATGCATGCATACACACACACACACATACACACACATGCATAAAGAGAGACTTCACACCTCTGCTGATTCGCTGTTTCTCTCCAGATAGAATACCAGGCGTGTCGATGATGCTGATGCTCTGAAGAACCTGGTTGGGCATCTGAGAGCAGATAAACCTGTCAAACACACACACAAACACACGCACAAACACACGCACAAACACACGCACAAACAAAGGGGAAAGGTTTAAATTCATTTTATTCACTGGTTAATTTAAAAAAAATTGTGATTGTTTTAGTAGTTTGGCTTGTAATTGTCTATCTTGTTTGTTTTTTTTTGTTGACTAGGGCTAAAAATGTGATGATGCTACAAGTTACAACAGGAATGTGTCTTACAATGATTTTCTAATCAACAGTTAAACCTGTTTGAGTACAAGCTCATGGAGAGGGCTGTAGCTCTTTGCACCGTCATCACAAACAGCTGAAGGACAACACTAAAACTTCATGTCCAAATGACCTGAAGGCTGCTGGAACACCTGAGTTCAGCATCACAATTATGGGATTTGTTTTTTTACCTGTGGCATTATGGTCCCACATGAAACTCAACTCCTAGAGTTTATTGCTCGTCTACTGTAAGTTGAATAACCAGTAAGATGCGCTGACAATTTTTAAATAACCACAATTGCCTATTTTTGTCTGAACAGTTAGCAAAACTGTATTATAGTTTGTAAACTTCATCTATTTTTTTTATTTTTCTCTTCTTTACAATACTTACAAAGAAGCTGTAGTAACTTCCTGCCCAGGTGGCTCGTGTGAGCTAGCTGAGCTCCAGTGTACACAGATAGCTCTCACTGCAGCATAGAGCTACCAAGAGAGCAGCTGAATCACAACTCATTAAGTCCTGTGAGTTTCAACAAGTGCTATTTTTGTAATTGGGAAAGAAAACTTTTCCTGTTTGTGTTTTTTAGGGTAGAATTAACAGAAACCATAGTAAAGTTTATTAGGTGCCAAATCAAGAGAATAAGCATCCTCACTGTAGCCAAGTACTGAAGTAAACTGTCCACTGCTGCTAAAACAAAAGACTGTAACAACATATGTTGAGTAAAGATTTAGTTGACATAATGTCCATCCAAAACATTGAGGTAGTTTTTAACACTTGTTGAAGCAGCATATAAAGATTCACCTGAAGATTCTATGATTTGGACAGAAATATAACTTGCCTTTAAAAAAAAGCTAAGAATATGGAAAAGTGCAGATCTCAGGCATTAGTGGTAAGTAAATAAATTCAATAATAATTATTTTACTTTACTACAAAGTTACCTTACCCAGCTGGTGGTGGTCAGAAGGCCCAGTGGTGCCAACTGAGTGTAAGCTGTGACTGCAACACAGCTTACAACCATCAGTGTGTGAGTGTGTGTATGACTGAATGTCAGGGTTTGTGCCAGTGCTTTGGAGTCCTCTGACTTGATAGTGCTATATAAATGCAGGCCATTTACCGTGTTGTCCCAAAACAGGAAATTGTTAGTATTTTATTGTGGTTTGTCCCATTAAAATGTGCCACCAAACCTACATCCAGATAGATTACTGGCTGTTCTCTTTTTAATGGTTTCTTCTTTGAAGCTCTTAACTGTGTTTGCTTTTTGCACATCCTTTTCACTGGTGGGTCTGACAGATCACCTAAGATTGCATTCACAGCTTCCTGAAGAGATAAACTTAGCAGCAGCCCATAATAAATTATTTTGCAGGGCTGGAGCCTAAGACTGGCAGCGGGGAAAAAACAAACCTATGCAGCCGGTACGTGGTGACGCAAAAACACTTCCCCTCGGGAAACGGCTAATTATCGTGGAGGGGTTCTGTGTCACATTAGGACACGAAGAAATTCCTAAAATAAGGGGTGCTTCAGGTATTCATCAACACACACTGCCAAGAGGTCAAGTGTCCTTCCACTTCCTCACTGGACACAGGAAATGTGGCTGAACCAGAATAAGGATTGAGCTAAATTTACAATGTCGGTACAAACTCTAGTGTGTCTTCGATTTGACAGCTTTCAGTGCATGTCTGTCCAGGGTGAGCAGGGGGTCACTTCCCATGATGAAAATGCTTTGAGTTCAGCAGTGACAGGATTGGGAGTGGAATAAGGGCTATTTATGTGGAAAGGAGGTAGAGGTCATCTTTCAACCTAATGCAATGTGTCATAAAGTTAAACCTTTATTCTTGTTAACCACAACATAACTAGTAAGTACAATAACTGATGTAACTCTCTACTGTCTGATGAACTGACTTTACTCTGGGTGAGTTCCACAGTCATTTTTCCTGAATCTCAGAACAGATTTTATTTCTAGCGCATTAAACACCTAGCAGGAAATATTTGGCAGACAGGAAGTCTGTGGACTGAAAATAGCAGCTAGAAAACCACTCAATGCTAGTTTGATTCCCTCTTTAAAATGCTACATGTAAATAGATGTTAGTTCTATTAGTAGTTGAACTTAGTTATACTCTGATAGACTTTCTGTCCAAACTGTTGTTCCAGCAGCCTTTAGTGAATATAATCTGAGGGTTTCTTTACCTGTTGAGGAAGGAATTTCCAAATGCATTGAGTTTCCTGAAAGGTTTCTTCGGGTCCACCACCAGAGCGTTGCCAGGGACAACTCCTTCAGTTTCTCCATGCATTACCGCAATAAAGCCATCAGTGGTTGGTTCTGGACCAATGCGCATCCCAGGAAAATCCTGCTCCAAGAGATATCTGGAAAACAAATGTAGATCAAGTTATTTTAGACTTGAAATACTTGAAACTGACAGAAAAACAAAGGATAACTATATATGTGTTCAAATATCAATGCAATAAATGGATTTTAAGGTTTTAAAAGTCGCCTACTAAAAACCTCTTCCTTAAGTGTTTGAAGTTTAAAACTGATTGCAGTTTTCTGGCCGATCACCGACTATCAATCTTTAAAAGGAACTTGAACTGCCTATTTCAGTTGTGTGTAATAACTAGCTGACACTGGCAGGTGATGTAAGGTCACAACATAAGGTCACAGGAAGTCACTTCCCTGAGTCAGGATCACCAAAACCTGGTTGCTCTTTCCAGTAGAAACAAAATTTGACCGTGGTATGACAGTGGGCTCCACTTGGCCCTCGGCTCCCCAAGGGCCAAAACTGACAAATTTATGATACACATGAACCACAACATTCACTAAAATAAAAGTGCAACAGTTAGTTTATTGGGATTTTTTAAAAGTTTTATCTAATCTATAATAAACATTTTTTAAAAATGAAATCTATAAATTCTTAAAGTTCCAAAACATTTAAAAAACCTGTTCCATCATTAAAAGAAAAACAGGGTCATCAGTTGTCTATTTGTTTGGCAACATTTTTTTCAGTTTTTTTTGGCCCATCACTGATTAATGATCTTTAAAAAATATGATCTGCCTATTTGGTTTTTGGCCAACACCAATATTTTTTGTCTGAAATGTGACTAAATATAGAAAGAAAGCTGCCGAGTTGGCAACAGTGGGGTGACTGTTAACATGCAGACATGACCTGGTCTGTCAGTCAAACCTCTCTAAAGGCAGAGCAGAAGAGGACAGTGGCTGATTTTCTCAAAATTAAGGAAATTGGCACCAATAAATCAGTTTACTCCGAATGACATTATAATAAACTTTCACTTTAATATTCATTGTTGCGCAAAACCCAGATTACCAAGTATGAGCTGCTGCCAGTATTTGGATGTTTTCTCAATTAAATTAATTTTATAGAATTTTTTTTAACTCAACCTCAGTTAGGGAAGCAGTCGGCCATGATGTATTTGACTGTAAGGAAAACAGGATTTAGGAGAAGTTGCATTCACCAATGAATTAGTTAAGACAAAATGGAGTAGGTTTTGAAAACAGTTATATCAGGAACTATTAGATTTATACACTTTTAAGCCATATGACGGTTAAACAGACTAATTATAAACAACAGTGTTTTAGCTGAATAACAGCTTGTTGCAGCTGTAGACTGAAAGATAACTACAAGTCAGCAGTCCCTCTTCAGTCACGTTACTAAACATCCAAATAAAAGCTGTGTTTGCAACCATCAAAAAATGTTTTCCCTTCCCCTCACCATTAACCCATCACCCTCTTACACAGTTTTTCTTGTGAAAGGAAAGTGTGACAGGAAGGACCAATGGCTGCTGAGAGTCTGCCCTCTCTCTTCCTGCCATTCATGACAGCCTGGAGATCAAAGAGGACAGCAGAGAGTTCAGATGACTGCCATGAGGAAAATCTAAGTGATCAGTGATTCCTAATGCTACTTTTATATTCAAAAGGAAGAAACGGTATTCACCGAACTGCATGCATTCAACAATGGTAGCAACGTTATTTACGAAGAGGTGGCACAGCAGTGTGGAGCCACATCTACAGCTTTTTCAAAATCTTCCAACACTAAGCAGTTAATAACTAAAATGGAAGAAAAATTTAATGTGGTTCCCATTTTTCCTGATAAACATCCGAGAAGTGCGGCGTGCATTTAAGCTTAGCCTCTCTGAGTGAATACTTTGTAGATCCTCTTAAAGCAGCAGTTACAGCTGAACGTCTTTACCAGATCTGAACATTTAGAAACTTTAATTTTGCACTTTCTTCTTTCCACAATAGCTGAAGCTCAGTCAGACTGGATGAGAGCACCTGAGCAACAAATTAAGTTTATCCACAGACCTTCAACTGGATTTAGATCCTGACTTACTCACTTTGGCTTTGGTTTAGGCAAGTTTAACCGAATTTCGCCATTTAGACACTTCAGCTACCTTCTTTTACCCATTTCCAGCAAGTTTATTTAAAACTTCTCTTTTTCAAGGTCAAGTGTTACATTTTGTCTAAACAGGAAGTGAGGGAGCCTTTTCTTTTTGGGAGTAAAAACTACAAATAGTATATAGGCGCTTGTTTAAAATATAGGGCTGCACTAATAAATCAGCCGTGATTTTCTTAATTTTGGGAGATCGGCTGAAACTAATCTTATCCACCAATTTTATCTGCCTCTGCAAAAGTCTGAAGGTAAACCACTGCCTCCTTTTGCTGTGCTGTGACTGAGTGCTGACTGACAGACATGTCCACCTGGTCATGTCACTGTTGCCAACTTAATTTTCAGAAAAATGGTATCGGATAAACTGGAATCAGCAGGTCAGGCTTTTTAAAGGCCAGTGACCAGCCTTAAAACCAAAACTGGTGCATCTCTATTGAAATACCAGCAGTAAGACGACCAGTGCTGAATTCATTCACTTCAGGATCTCTTAATGAACAAGTTTGATGATGTAATTAGTTGATAAGTTGATACAATGCAGTGTAGAGCAACAACTGTGGAGTGTGTTCAAAATCAGGAGGAAGAAGAAGGAAAAAAGAAGAAGAAGGTGAAGAAGAATTTGTTGACTCTGCACTTTTCTGGCAAGATGTTGCAGTGATTCAAAGCCTTCCCCAGGACAGGGTGTTGCCTCAGAGTCTTTAGTGCTGCACTGATACTCTTACAAAGACAATGTATTAGTTTCCTTTCATTGAATATACCCTAACACAGACCCCAACTCCAATATGCAGCATTTTAAATTCTGCAGCATTGCACCTCCCTGGGACTTCGGTCTCCTGTAAGACCACCAATCCTGAGAACACAGAGCAAGAGAACAGGAACACACACCAGCTCAGCTGTCCCGCCACTGTTTGCTGACAAAAATTTTAATTTTTGTACTCAACATGTGAATGTGCTGAAACACACACCCTGCAGGCATGATATTTGCATGCTGAACTGGAAATGCACACCATATGCCTGCAGAGAACGAGTACAAGTTTCCATCTACCTCCACATTATGCCTCTTCTCTTTCAACGTTGCTTTCCTGGGTTTAATAAACCATCAATCTTCTTATTAAAAAAAAAAAAAATTCAGTTGAATAACTTTTAGCTCTGAGAGCTAAAGTTACAGTTTCATTGATTGCACACACATTACAATCAGTAAAATATGCTCCAGCAATCAATCCAGAATTGCTTTAACCTGGGCCTGACTGAAGCTGACGTAGTGTTCCCAGCTGCAGACTCATACAGCCTCACACACACACACACACACACCTCACACCGCTAGTCACAGCATGCCTTGCTCTCCCCTTAGCTCACAACTGATTGGGAAATTCTCATACATACTTCATGCAATTATCTAAGTAGGTGTCTACTAAATATTGTGGCTTTTGCAAGCTTACGCAGTCAGACTGTCAGTGGGTGTGACAGTCACCAACACCTACACTTGTTCAGCACTTTGCAGCCACTACTACCAACTTAAAACTATTGGAACAAATGTGACTGGAGCTGTGGAAAACGCCCTGGTTCTGTATGATGTGATGATGGGACACAGTGGAGGAATTATAGAGAGCAACAAGTTAGCTTTAACTTTGTTCCAATGGAAACACAACAAAGAAGTCATATAAATCTCATTATTATCCAAATGTTTTGGGTTTTTTTTTTGTTTTTTTGTTTTAAAACATATGCTGTTGTCTGATATGTGGTATATAACCACTATAAAAAAAAGACAGTGATGAGTGAAGAGTGATGGAATAACAACACTCCACAGGGAATACACAGAAATAAAACAGTGCTTTTAACGCGACATCTAAACATACGTTGTACTGTAATCACAAACTTCAAACTACTAATGTCAAGAAAACATCCAGCTTCCAAAGTCTGCTACAATAAAATCATTTACCAGCAATATTTTGTAGTTTACACCAATTATGAATTCTGAAGCTTCAAAGAACACAATGCGTCTGGCATAAAGCTGCAATGTTTAACTTTTATTAAAAAAATATATGTTTTTTAAATATTTGTTAAAATTATCATTATGTTATGACACTATAATATGAGAGATATTATATCTGTCTCATATTACAGCTGGTCCTGGGAGCACTAGCTCCCAGGACCAGCTGCAGAAATACACTGATTGGTTGTTTCAGTCAGACACAAACAATCGGAGCCAGAAGGAGGGTCTTAGCGCTGTCAATCACTCTTGCGCTCACCTACTCACACTGAGCAGCACACAGGAGGTTGATTGACAGCGCTATTTTGTTTTTCACAGATTACCTGTCTCATACTGTGTTGTCAGGACATTATGGCAGTTTTGTCAAATTTACCTATTGCAGCTTTAAGCGACCTAGTATGAAGAAATACTACAAATAGGTTGGACAATCCTCAAAGATTTAAAAAAAAAAAAAAAAAAGAGTAAAACCACATCAACATTTTCAACAGTATTGAAATCAGGCCGTCTGCAAATAACCTTGATCTTATTGAACATTTCAGAACAATGTTGATCCAAATCAGTAGAGAACTCACAAATGACAAAATACTGATGCTTCTGAAAGGCCTAGACAGTCTCAACTTGAATCGGACAGAAAATTTGTGGAAGGCAGTAAAGATGATTAAAGTAATGTTCCCTGAAGCATTAAACAGTGCACCATTAGAAAATTGGCATAGAGTTAAGAAGCTCTATGGTCTCAGCGACAATGTCCTGATGAACCCTGTGTGTGTGTGAATGTATTTCTGTGTGTAAAGTAGGAGAAGTGTGTGTTTTGAAATGTTTCCAGTGAACAGGAAATGGGACAATAAAACACGGAGCCTATGCAGACTGCTTATTATTACAGCTCTCTTTGTACCACCTCATCCTCTCATTTCCTCTGACCTCCAACCCCAAATGATGGTTACATCAACATGACACTTCAAAGATGAGTAACAGAATACTGAGCACTGCTTGTTTAGCTACTGATTTGTCAAGGAAACTACTGCAGATTAATTTATATATATAAATAAACCCAAACTGAATGGATTTCAAAAAAATTAAAGCTGGCAGTGTTTCTCAATTCCAGTCCTCAGGCCGCCCTGCTCTGCATGTTTCAGATGCGTCTCTATTTGAGAACAGCTGATCCAAATGATTGCGTTGCCTCTTCCTCAGGCATCAAGTGCTGCAGAAGCCTGTTAATCACCCACAGATTCAATCCAGGTGTGAGGCAGCAGGGAAACACCTAAAACATGCAGGGCAGAGGGAGCCTGAGGATCGGAATTGAGAAACACTGCACCAGTCTGTCATTCAGATGATATATAAGAGAGGTTACCGACAGGTTTTCTATAATTTGTGTCATGGTGTGTGTCTATGACAGACTGTGTATGGAGTGTCTCAGGCATGGAGTTTTTCCCCAGAGGCTGTAAACAGCTGCTGGGAAACTTTCTCATCCAGGAAGACACACACTTCAAGGTCTTCATACACCTGTCTCATTAAAACATACTGTGAGGGCAAATAACACCAATACCTAGTGTACTCTCTCCTTCACTGGAAATTACACTCGTGGTCAAAAGTAACTGCCCCCATTTTTTCCAGAGTTTTATTTTTTGGGATATAATAAAAACATTATCTGCCCCGCTTCTCTCCTTCAGTTAATCACCCACAATCCTGCGCTGCTTCTCTGCCACTGTCTCATGACCAACCTCGTCCTGCTCCAGAAACACGAATGACAAGATAGAAATCAGTGTCGGTTTTTAATATCGGTACAGTTTTACTTATCAGACCGGTTGAGGGACGTTAAATAATGACCAACATCAACTGACCCCGATACACTGTGCATCAGTCGTTACATTTATGTACTAAAAATTTATGTTTGGCAAACGCTTTTCTTCATGTAGATTTTCTCAAACGTCAGATAAAATGACTTATATTTCATTACAAAACAGAAGCCAGATCCGCTTCTGGCAGACCTGGCTTACAACCTGCTGCTACTTTTATATCCTCACAAATTTTTCAAAATAGCACAACAGCTCAAAACAAGAATCTGTAAAACTAGATCTAAGCAGACACACGATCACAAAGGAAAAGAAACCAAAGCTGGTTGGATATTTGGGAGATATGATGAACCATAAAGAAAAATGTAACAATGCATATTTCCTTCTATAGCTCTTCATCTGTGAAACTTGCAGCCTTCTGGTGAAAAGGCCTCAGTGCAAGACAAACCCAGACTGTAAAAAGTTAGAGTGGAAGCTAATATCATAACAAGTCTTAGTAGTTTTACCTTAGAAATGTTGCATTTGACTAAGTGACACCAAAAGTGCTACTTTTATTTTTGAATCTATTTTTCTTATTATTAAATTGAACACTGCCCTCCCCCTCAAATAACACCCTATGAAATAAAATGTATCCATCTTGTTTATGCAAATGTTATTTTTTTATTTGTTCTAAAGCCTTAAAATAAAACAAAAATGTTGCTTCCTTTACAACAAATGTTCTACAGTAAGTTAAGTCTTTTTTTTCTAAAAAAAAAAAAAAAAAAAAAGTTATAAAACATTTGCTGCTCTAAACAGGTTTTATCTACCTATAATATATACCTCTTACCACTGTAAAGGTTTCAGACCCTGATCGGTCACATTTACACAAAACATTTTCAGTCATCATCCTATGAAGATAAAGCTATTTTGAGGTCCCTAAGGCTAATCATAAATCACATGCGAGACCAAGATTTCCCAGAACAGTCTTCTTGAAGAACTGATTCCTGAGTCTTGTTTACACTTTAAAATCCTCTGACTGCCTGCCTGCACAAACCACACATCGCTCCACCAATCCTTTGACCTGGGAATCCGACTTGCCCCTAAACAGGTCAGCTGATGCAACCCTGTGACTTCCTCAGTAGACGAGACAGGGGCGAACCAGAGGCAGGGTGACCTCATACCCCAGGCACCTATAGGTCCTTTTAGAAATAACAGCGATAGCAAAAATGTGCCGCATTCCCGCCCTGAGGAGTTTGGTGTATGAAATGGAGGAATACATTGGCTTGAATAGATCATAATGAAGCAAAAAAATACAGAACTTTTCCGACAGTTTACACTCCAGACAAAAAATCTGAAAAGCTTGTTACACTTTTAAACTAAATCCATAACATCCAGTGGGAGTTTTGTCTTGTGGAACAACTTGCAGACTAATGTAAACAAAGACTTTACACTCATTCATTTGTTCTGCTCTTCCTGAGTGACCAGGGTTTTAGAACTAGTTCAGGTTTCTTTCTTTAGGCTATCAGAATACTGGCTGCTGAAGAATTCTGCCTTCTCTGATCAGATTCCAATAAAATAGATTTCCCAGCCAAACGTTGTCCGAGAACAATCTCGGATTTCTTTTTAAATCCTATTTTTGAGCAAAAATGAATCTTCACAACTTTGGTGCTCTTACTAAAAACAGTATATGAGAATGTCATTCTTTCATTGACTTATGTTGTTCAAATTTACAGCATTTTGCATCAAAATAGACCCAAGTAGAAATATTTAGTACTTTTGGCATAAAGTTACAAACAAAGTTAATTTGAGCACATGAAACAGCCCCCTCGGCCCTCCAGCGGTTCGGCCGCCGACAGAGCGGTCAGTACCTGATGAAGGTGGTCTTCCCGGTGGAGTACTGCCCCACCAGCAGCACCATGGGTTTACTCTGGAAGTCGGCCCCCTCAAGGGCCGGAGAGTGGAAGTCATGGAAGAGGTAGGTCTCCTCCAGCGGCAGCAGCTTCTTGGTGTAGAGAGTTTGGAGTCCCTCTGTGACCGTCTGGTACATCTCTCCTTCCTTGTTGCGGCCACCTTGCTCCTGTTTCACCCAGCTGAACATACTTCTCTCAAATACAAACTATCCAACTTCCCTTTTTTATTTTTTTTATTTCGAGGTTTCCAAACGTTCCGGGTGTTTCCGCGTCCCTTCCTGCTCGGTCCACAGCGAGAGAGAAACGCTGGTTTAGCTCCTGGGAGTCTCCTTGACTTCTGGACACAGAGCTGCGTCTGTCTGCAGCTGTTTGTGTTGTGGACTGAGCTGATGATGTGGGTACCTGGGGGCGCCGCCCTTCACCGGTGACGCTGCTGTTTCCCCTGGGCGGGGAGGAGGGAAAGAGGAGAGGAGAGGAGATGTTCGCAGCGGTTACCTCTGGGAAAGTGCTTCAATTTTACTAGCCAATATTGCACTATAAAAAATACTCTGAAAAATCGAACTAATTTATTCTTGTAGGGATAGTAGGTTCAGTCATATGAAGATAATATGAAAGCAGAAACAATTCACCGGTGTTTTCAGGGACCGGTGACCTTCATTCGATGGTAACTGGACAGGAAACAGGGAGGAAAGAGAAGGGAAGACATGGAGCAAATGGCCCGAATGGAACGCATGACAAGTGCGTCAGCACTAGGCGAGTGGTGCGCGCGCTCTGCCAACTGACCAACTGCGCGCGCAATCTACTTATTTGGGCAAATTCAAAGTCACAGAGAAATGGGCGTTTGTAGTTGTATTCCTGTCAAGTTTTTATGCAAAAATGCAAAACAAACAGTTATTTTGCACCTTTTAAAGCATCCACAAAAATAAATAAATAAATAAATAATCCAAAACAATTTGACGCACAAAACACATTGAAAACAAAACAAACGACATGTCTAATATGTAATGGCAACAGTTCTGAAGCTGTAAAGACCCGATATCCTCACGAGCTTCAGCTGTAGGCTACAGTCAACAGGAGCTGGTCAGCCAATCCAAGCGGACCAGAAAAAAAAAAAAATCTTTAACTAACTTTACTTATTAATCCGGTGAATGTGGTACTTAAACGTTAACAATTAATTTGCACATAAGATTTTTCACTTGGTGTCCTTGAATTGCAAACTGATTATGCAGATGAGTTTCAACCAATAATTATATGGTTTCCCCCCCCCCCCCATTTGAATAACAAAATATAAATGAACAATGTTGTGGCCAAAATTTTTACACAACATAAACAACAATACCTTAATTAGTTAATTAATTAACGATTTGTTTGATTTTCACGAATTTTCTTAAATTTTTTTTTTTTTTAGCTATTAAACGCACATCGAGTCTTTTCAGAAATATGGATTTAAATCTAACAAAAATAAAATGATATTTGTGAAAGTTAGTTCGTTATTGCAATGCAGCTTTTATTTTTGCGGACTTTTTAAAGTCAGCAATGAAGGACTCAAATATTCTGATATGAGTAACAAATTTCAGAATTACAATTAATTGTCAGAAATGACTCTGCCATGTGGCTGCTGTTCCCGCTCCTGACGCAAGGGGGAGCAGAATGTTTTCAGTCGGACAAAAATGTTCGGAAACGGAAATGGGTTCCCCTTGTTTTGAAAGAGGGAAATTTAAAAGTGGACATCGTAAAGAGTAAACAGACTAGCGAGAAAAAAAAAAAAAAAGAAAAAAAAAAGAACTTACAAAAGAAGAGTGAAATATGAATGCAGAATGAGAATATTCATCTGGGGGTGAGCTGGCTAAAGGAAGAACATTTCTTCATCTTCACTGTGACGGAGGGTTTGGCTCTTCACTATTTCAAATAAGCAGGTCGACAAAGGTGGGCGACAAAACTTCGCTTACATTTTAGAAAATCTGTTTGATGTGAAGGTGTTTACGTTTGATTTGAGAAAATGTAGCTGAAGATTTTGTTTTAATTTTAGCTTCGTTTATATCTCGGCTTTAAGGCAGTACTTTATGGTGTTAGCAGCTACACGTTCTTCTAATGTCTTAGTGGCGCAGTTAACTCTTTACTTGACCACTTGGTAATAGGAAGTTGTTGTAGAAACTAAAGCTTTATGGATCTGGAAATGTTAGGATCGTTCTGCTGCTTCAGTGTGGTCATTGTTCACTAAATGTCATCAGTGTCCCTCATGTCCCCACAGGTTGGATAGAAGTCATGGGGAAGAAGTCAAGAAGGTTAAGGGACACTGACAAGTCCCGCAAACAGGAAGACTGTATGTGATGTATAATCATGAAAATTACTGTTTCCACTAACACTGAGTTAGATGTGTAGAAATCAGTGTTTCCCTGTAAAACTGCAGGTCAAGTAACAGAAAATTTAGTTTTCAGCGGGAAAACGACTTTCTGAATAGATGTCATACAAAAAATGTTTGAAACATGGATCAATTGTGGTTTGTTTTGTTGTAACTTTCATCTAAGTTAATGAGAGATTCTAGACTTTGTTCATTGTCCAGTATTAACTGGAAATGGATCAAAACTGGAAATGTGTGAATTTGTGATTTGAATATGTAGATTTTGAATTATAATTTTGTGTGTTTCTAGGCTGTGCTCTGTGCAGATGCAGTGATGATGACCCGGCCGTATTTGGGGAAAAGGTCAAACTCAAAGAGCACAAATTCTCTGTCCATTACTTCTGTTTGGTGAGTTTTCATCAACTTTATATGTAGATGATTCAATGTTCACAGACACAGCTGAAACCACAAGTTCATATACACCGATATGTACACCTGTACTTATTATAGATAAATCAATAAATTAATAGCTGACATTCTTTTTATCAATATTCAATCAATCAATCAAATTGTATTTGTATAGCACATTTCAGCAGCAAGGCATTTCAAAGTGCTTTACATCATACAAACATAAAAACACAAAGTCATGTAACATAGANATAGAATAAACAATCAAAACGTTAATTTAGACCGTCAAATTTATAACTTGTTATCCATTTATCTAAATGTTTTACTTTGTGTAGATCCTGATCTTTGATACACTTCCAATCATTTGATTTTAGACTGTCTATTAGCTAATTTTTTACTTATCCCTTTCCCTATCACGTCACGGAATTTAAGCGCCTGTTTTCGCCGGACTCCGTCGTCCGTTTCATATTGTGGCTTTCAGCTAATAGAAATTAGATGGTAATTCTAACTGACCTAAAACAAAATAAGTTTGGACCTCACACCATGTTTTGTGGGGAAAAGAATTTTTTATTTTTTTATTTGGTGAATGTAAACTTCTGGTTTCAAATGTCTATGGGATGAAATCCCAGTTGCCCAGTCAGAGCAGCAGCATCTTGTCTGTCTTCTGCAGATTCATCTGCTGTTTATTTATTACAGAGAAGCATTTTATTCTTCTCTTCAATATATCGGCACCAACATTAGTTTCAGACAATTTTAGTCAACTTTTTAGCATATCATATCGGTCCAATGACTAAAACTGGGCCGATATTAACATTAACATGTTGTTGCTGTTTATTTCTGAACGAGAGGGGGAGGAGTCTGGTTATGTGTGTAAAGAATTTAAGTGAAGCAATGGTGAAGGCAGCTGTGCAGTTGGCTTTTCCAAAGTCTCAAAGCGTAGTGAAATGTATATTATTTACAATATCTGTAATTATTATTCAAATCTTATTTGTTTTAAACATGTAAACATGAAACAAACAAAAACAAAATGGCAACAGGTGCTGACCTGACATATTTAGTAAGGAGGGAGGAGGGAAGGGCGGGTGGGACGGCTGTATACTCAGGAGGACTCTCAAAATACAAAAGAAATACAACTGTAGCAGGGTATGTCTATTGCAAATTGAAGAAAAGTGGATTCTTGAGATTGCGACCTGCCAGGCTTTATAAATAAAATACAATATTTGTAATATAGGTTAGTTTTTTCTGTTGCCAAAGAGCTTTCTCTTGTTTTCTGTAGCTGACGTCTAGTGGAGTTTACCAGCGAGGTGAAGAGAACGAGGGTGTGTTTGGTTTCCTGGTGGATGACATCAAACAGGAGGTCAGGAGGGCAGCTCGGATGGTGAGTGCTAAATAGGGTGGACACATGTCAATTGTTTCGTCTGAAAGATTCTAAAAAGTCACGAGATTAAATCTGAGACAGTTGGAAAATTGGTTATTTAACATTTGAAATTGACTTTAACGGAGAAACCCTTTAATTGTGTGTCGTTCATGTGCTCCAGACATGCTATGGTTGTAAGAAGAAGGGCGCATGTGTTGGCTGCAATGTCAAAAGCTGCAGGAGGGTGGTACACTTCCCCTGTGGGAGGAAGCTGATGTTCATCACACAGTACAACGAAATATTCCCGTAAGTGGCCACACCAAACACCATTCAGATGTAGAGACGAACACTCAACTGTTCATGAAGCTCAAACATTCACTTAACATTGCAATCAAATTAGGCCTGTCGCGATAAACAATAAATCAATTAATCGAACAATAAATTAAAACTATCGACTTCATTTCAATTATCGGCTTCATCGTTTCTTCCGGCCTTTTTCTCTTTCTGTTGATGATACTGAATGAAAAAAGCCTAACCCTAATCTCCAAAGCACCAATGAAAGATAAGGAAACAAACCAATGTTGCAAAAAATAACGTATTCTTCAGGGAGAGAGAAAAAGAAGAATAGCAAAAAGCTAAGGTAAGTTATATTTGCATGTCTC
>CAEGAD010044053.1:0-13664 GCA_903067055.1 Poeciliopsis paucimaculata
TCAAAAAAATAAACATATATATATATATATATATATATATATATATATATATATATATGATTTTTCATTTACAGGCAGCACGACATTTAAATTGCAATATCACTGTAGCAAAACAAAAACAAAAAAATCTATTAATATTGGTAGTTAAAGTTAATTGCTACTTTAAAGAAACCCTTGATGCGTTTTTTCTGAATGAATGACGAAGCACCTCTTCGCCGATGCTCAGTCATTCTTTCGGCACTACAGACTGACACCGCCCCCTTGTGGAGACTGTGTGAAATGAATCATTAATTTCAAAATCTTTAGTATGAAATTAATTTTGGTCATTTTTCTCCTGCAAGTTAAAGGAAACTATTTTACTTGTGAGTAACATATAGGTTTCTCAAAGTCTTGAGTTTTATTTATAAAAATTATCTGAATCTTTTGTTGAATTCCACGGTGACTTAAAGCCTAAAAGGTTGTAACTTTTTTGCAATGCAAAAAAGGGGGGGGGGGAAATGACCCAGAAACAAAAATAAAATTACGTTTAAGCTGAATCAGGTTGTTCATCTTCTGAAAAAATATATGTGATACAATTACCCTTATAGAATTCACTACTAAAAGCTCACAATTAGGACTCAGTAGTGAATAACCAATCTTATTAATTACTTCAAAAATGTGTTTACGAATGTCGCATTTAACCAAAGCGATACAAAACTCAACTACTGAAAGAAAGACTAGAATAAGTGGGTGTAATCAGGTATATGACGAAACAACCTGAGCATGATTCACGACCATTTCTTCAAAATGACCACTAGGAGGCACTAAACTGCCACCACATATAGAGAATGACCAATACAAAACCAACGAAAGCATCCTAAACATGGCATGTCACATCTGAAAACAGTGAATAATAATAAAGTCATATGATACAAAAACATAACCAAAATTAAATTTAAAAAATTACAAATAGAAGAAAAGCAATCCATGATGAATAAAAACATATTTTGTGTTGATCTCAAAAGGAGGGAAATACACAGCAAAACATGAGATGCAAAGAAAACACTATAAAATAAAAACACAGCAAATGAAAGCCAAAAATTAGAAGAAATTGAATAGTCATCATTTTTTTAGTTTGTGGAAAAACATTATAGCTATCTTATCAATAACATCCTCCTTTATTGAATGAGTTAATGAAATTTGCAAGAGCAGCTTTAAAACGATACAAGTGTAAAAGTACTGCCATTACAAATGACAGAAGAGCTTGTAGAGGAACAAGATCTTCCTCTCATTCCTCTACAAGAGAAAAATGATATAGAGTTTAATTACTGACATGTACAAACATTTAATGATGAAATGAAGCACAAAAAAATAAAGAAATAGTTGTATTACTTTGAATCTGGTAAAATTGCTCTAGACAAAACATCTTCCAATGTCATAATTTTCTTTACTTATATGACAGAATCCATATCCTCAATATTCTGTGGTTAATCCTACTGGAGCAGCTTCTCTGACCCGACCATAAGGGCTGTGCATGTCTGCTGCCTTTATAAAGCGTTTTTGGTAATTGGTAGTAAAAACACTCTCTACCTTAATTGTCTTGAATGTTGGCAGCAATAAAACAGAAGGTGGCAGTATTCATTCATTACAGCACAGACTGCAGTGCTGAGCTATGAAGATATAAAGCATAGGATCTTCTTACAATTAAAATGTGCATAAGTGCTGGAGTCAAAGGTCATCACAGAACAGTCACAAGCGCTGATAAATAAATACAATCTCAGCATGCTGTTGAATTATGCACATGCTGCAAAAATCAAGTGGCTTATTTTCTTAGGTGTGGGATGGAAAAGGGTGTTAAAAGATCCCTGATATAACAGAAACAGAAACGCTTTGCTTAAAACAGAACAATGACTTTTATTCAATTAATAATATGTCAATGCATCTATTTTGAAAAGGTTTGCGTTGTCCATGATGCTGTAAGGTGAAGATTAAATAGTATTTGTACTTTTACTTGTTTAATTATTTAAATACAATTCAACTTAGGTAAAGAACATTTTACATAACTAACTCCTTTACAGAGCAGAGCAACTGACTCAAAGATCTAGTTAATGTAAAAGTAATAGTACATCAAATAAAAGATCTAGCCACCGCTGAATAACAGTGGTTGTTTTAGAAGTAAAAAAAAAAAAAGAAAATAAAAAAGATAGTAATACCTGCACTTTCTCTCTGACCAATGAGAGAAAGTTGAAAAACAAGCTGTAATTTTTATGGTGGAAAAAAAAAACAAAAAAAAACTAAATCATGTGGTTGCACAATTACACCATTCAACTGATAATCTGTTGAAATACCTTCTGATTTTATCACAGTTCTCAATCTATTTGGGTAGCAGTAAATCAACATGACACATCCTGACGTGGGAATATTTACCTGCTCTTCTGTGAAAAAAAAAAATAAATCTCTAGCCAAATCAGATTTTGATGCAGAACCCTCTTTAGACTTTCAGAGAAGTTCAGGTCTAGGCTCTGGCCACCGGTATAAAAACTTTAACCTTCTTCTAATGAAGCCACTGTTTTATTGATTTAGATCAAGTTACTGTTGAGGTAAAAGATGAAATGAAATAAATTCAAGGTTATTTGTACAGCGCATTTCAGCGACAAGGAGATTAAAGTGCTTTATGTGATAAAACATAATGCAGTAATTAATTATGAAACTAACAACAAACAAACATTTTGTCAAATCCCATCACCAAAAAAAAAGTAACAATAATCATCAAAAATCCATCAAATATAGTAATCAACTTTCCAGTTGTGAATCAAAAGTAACTCTTGGCTTTAAGTCTTGATTTTCAGGAAATCAGTGTTTCAGTATGTGTGCATTTTTAAAAATGTGGAAAAAAGAAAAACAGAAAAATATTTTTTCTGCTATCTTTTAAACTAAAAATTATTGAGTTAAAGGGAAGTCTATTTTTGCTTTTTGGATTAGATATGGGGTCATAAAAATAATAATAAAAAAACAAAATGGCAGAACAAAAAAAACATAACATTTTACAAAAAAAATGAAATAAATATTGTAAAAAAAGAAAAATGTGCTGTCATTTATTGCACTATGTGAAATGGAATTACTGGATTGGACTGATTGGAGCTTCCAGGCTTTTATCTTGTTTTTTACATATGCAATTAAATCTGTTTGTTCATATTTTGCTTTACAGTTTCAAGGTAAAAGAATGTGAACAGATTTACCTTGTCATTGAAACACGATGATGAGTTGACTGATGAGCAGATAAGTGACTTAAGTCACACAAAGGTATTAATTTTAAATATGTAGCAATAAGTCATACAGGCAGCCATGTAGGGGATTTGAGTCTTATTTATTTATCTACTTAGATCTCTTTTAAATCTCTGTGCTTGCTCAACTTAATGGAACTGCAATGTGGGTGTGTTTATAGCTCAAACAGTACATCCTCAGAGACTCCCTGCAGACTCCGTCTATTTGCCTGGAACAGAACACAGAAGTTTTTCCAAGCCGATTATCCTGCTGAGCAGCATCACGCTTTCTGCAGCCTACTTCAACAAGAAGCTTCCAGATGGCATCAGGTGTGTACATATCTGTTCCCTCATCATACGCTGGAACATGCTCTGCATAATGGCAAGAAAAAACCTGCCATTATGGCATGTTTTTGCCAAAGATTAGACTCTGGCTCCTTGGTAGAAAAATAGGAAGATAGAAAGGCTTCACTCAAGCCTTGCACAGTATTTACAGAACAGTTAGACAGAGAAAACATTTTGGCTTGTAAAAATTTGCCTGTGTCAAAGCAGCAGATCTATATTGCCTGCATTATACATCATTAAGCCCCTGTGGCATATTGATTGGGACACTGCTGACTTAGTGCTGAGTGGCACTTTAGAGCCACAAGGTGTCTCTGCACTCCTCCTGCGGTCAGTCTCCCTGATGGACACTGGGCCAGACTTTTACGTGGTTTGTTGAAATCTACTCTATTTTATTTTGGGCCGATTATGAATTGCAGCAATAAGTAGTTTCGTCAAAAACATGCTTCTTTCTAACTGTAAAGGAAAATCCAAATGTACACAATTTATTCCAGTGAATGTCTCTTGTGATTGCTCTTTGGTCACCCCACCTGCCAGCTCTGGATTCCCCTTCACTCCTGACCAAGCAATACAGAGCAGATAATATTATTTTACCAAGAAACTGGCCTGACCTCAACACCAATTCATATTTTTCTGAGCTGCCTGTGCAGGGAAGCAGCAACAATGAACCATACGCAGGCCCAAAGTTCCTGCAAGTCCTACTGTAGAATAGGCAGCATAAACAGACATTTCCTCCCATTCCTGGTGTTTCAAAAACCTCTCTGCTAAACACGCCGCAGTAAACAGAATGCAGATGCAAGTGACAATAAATTAAAATCCCTTAACTGTGTCAGTGCAGCTCGTGATTTATCTGGCAATCAGACCAAAAGGGAAAAAAATGTCAGCAATAGCTGAAAAAGAAATGACTTTTGTCTTTTCTATCTTTATTACTAAAAGAAAACAAACTCTAACACTAACAAATATGCACTGATATAAACCAAAGCTAGGTAGCCACACTGCAAGATTTAAAATAAATAAATAAATGAAGAGGAAGTAAAAGAATCAAGCTGATTAGCTGGCATTGGTAACCACAATGCTTTCATACATTTTATTGCTGCCAAACTGTCTTGAAATCTCAAGTGTGGCTCAAACATTTTGCTGAATCAATGCAGAATAAAAGTGAAGAGCTTTGAAGAAATACTTAAAAACTTGCTTTTTCTACTTAAAAAAAAGACGAAAAAGCAAGAAAAATCTGATAGATGGTCACAAAAAACATCACCAGGAATTCAGAACTTTAATTCTTAATCTCTTGAATTTTTGTCCATGTTTTATCACATTATAATCACAGACTTTAGTGTGTTTTATTTCAATGTCATGAGAGACTAACAAAAAGAAGTGCACAACTGAAGTGAAAGGAACATGATAAACAGGTTCAAAAAGATCTTATCAATTAAAATCTGAAAAATGTAGCATAGCAGCTATTGGCAGGAAGAAAGTCATGAGGATTCCCATTAAATGTGGGAGAAGATGCTCTGGTCAGAGAGCATAGTGGAAAACCGATACTGCCCATAGCATGGTAGTGGCAGCATCATGCTGTGGGAATTTGCGTCTTCAGCAGGAACAGGGGCCCTCTGGGGAAAAAATGTTAGAAATGCCTTCACAGATTAGCATTTATGGAAGCATTTAAAGATTTTTTTTTTTTTTTATCCAGTTCACACTGATACTAAATGTTGGTCTATTATAGTTTGTTGTTGTAATGTGAAGAAATATTAAATTGTTCAAGGATTAAGAGTACATTTTCAAGGCAATGTATGTAGATGTGTGAGACTCAGTTTAAGGAGGGTGGCTTTCCTATTTGATGAGACTTATCATAAGAAACCAGCCAAATAAATAGAAGCATTTGTAATCTACAGTTCAACAGTTTTAATAGAATAGTCTGGCCAGCAGTTTAAAGGTTTTATTAAGCTTGGCTTTGCTTCCTTGTGACTATTTCTCCAGCTGATCTCTCTGCTTAATGCTATATGGACTTAATTTATTGCTCCATCCGAACAGCCAAACCCAGACAGCCACATAAGCCAATCCCTGAATTTTTCCGTGTTTTCCAGTCTGCCTCTGTCTCGCCCCACTCACACTCTCAGTCAGAGCGCGGCGTTGACAGCCACTGATCAACCCACTTTGTCGGGGTTTGCGTCTCCACGCAAGACTGCTGAAAAGAGAAACTCTGACTTTTTCTTTTTATTCTTGCAAAGCAAATTGTGCACTGCCCGCCCGGAGAAATCGTCCACGGCTGCAGAATTCACTAAAAAAGAAAGAAGAGAAAAGAAAAAGAAAAGTAAAAAACAAGCAAACAAAAGAAAACCTTTTAAAGTTAATTTTTTTTTTTCTAGAATCCCCCCCACCGTCTCTGCACAACAATGTCTGGAGAGGACGCACCTGCTCAGCAGCAAAACGCCGTGGACCAGAAGCAGGAGACCAAGCCCGCCGAGGAGCCCAAAGCCGAGCCGCCCAAGACGGAGTCCGCGGAGGCAGCGGCCACCCCGGCGGCGACCACCGAGAAGGCCCCCGAGGAGGAGACGTTCACCTACCGCGCTCTGGTGCTCACCGGCTTCGGAGGCTATGACAAAGTCAAGCTGCTGGTGAAGAAGGGCAAGCCGGCGCTCAAAGCCGGCGAGGTGCTGGTCCGGGTCAAGGTCTGCGGGCTCAACTTCGCCGACCTGATGGCCAGACAGGGTCTCTACGACCGGCTGCCGTCCCCGCCGGTCACCCCGGGAATGGAGTGCTCCGGGGTGGTGGAGGCTGTGGGGGAAGAAGTGACTGACAGAAAAGTAAGCGCACATCTCTCTAGCATTCTTTGCATTCAGATGAATATTTGTTTCTGTGTTTATTTTAATATGAAAGTGATGAATATTGTTTGATATCAGCTCGGTTCGGGGTGCTTTGTGGATATATGGGCGTGTCAGGCTTCACTCGCTGCTCGGAGACGGCAGCGCAGCCTCATTGTGTCAGTGGCACAATGTAATGAGCTTCAAGGCTCAAATGTATTTATCTTTTATTTTTTTTAAACAAATGTAACAATAATTACTATCAGTTTGTGCATTTTGATTGCGCCATATTGGCTGATAATATGCAACTTATTCAGTTAGTCCTCGTGTCTGAATAATTGAGGAGCATCAAAGTTGAGTTCATTTGTTCATTTGTCGAATCTGGAGTCATTTAATGTCTGTTAAAAAGTGTTTTGATGACACAAGTTGTAATGCCGCCAGAAGCAGGCGTCGCCCTTTCTGTCTCACCATTTTTTTTTTAACTGCAACTTAAGCCAACTTTCGTTATAAGCTGCAAATAAGATGCAAAGATGCAATCTGTTGTTTGTCTGTCCACACTGCGTGTGTTGTAAGCGTAAAGCTCAATAAGACCATTTAAATCCACGAGATGCCTTCGATCCTCGCTGCACCCACGCTGCTGTGCGCTTTGATGTGCGCCACGGTGCGGAGCGCTGCGTTAAGCGGGCAAGCGGCGATAGGAAATTGGAGTTTCTTGCTTTCAAAGTTAAAGCTCTCTTCTCTCCGTTGCAAATTGGATCTGCTTTTTGATCACACATACTTAGAATGAACAGCGCAACGCAATAAAAAAGTCATAAACGGAGCGGGGAGGAACGTGGAACTAACGCGGTAAAGCGCCAGAATCTGCGTGAGTGGCAACTGTGAATTCAAAGGCGTTGATTTTGGCGGAGACAGCAATTTATTTTGGAGAGTTGTCGGAAGGAGCTTACAGTGGTTGATGGGGTTTGACACCGGTGGAGGAGATCGGAGTCAGCGACGCCTTTTGTTACCGGGAGCGACGGTGGCGCACAAACGCGCAAAGTGGAAAAGGGCGAGGCGCGGCAGGAACAGACACCGTCAGGTGCGAGCAGTGGGGCCGTCTTTGTCCTCACAGCTGCAAGCCTGCAGGCTCGAATACATGTGCAACAATAATTATATCATAATTAAATTTCAAATCTTACTATAAGGAAAGTAATAAAACAGTTTGGTGTCTTTTGCATTTCGTGATGAGTCGCAGGCCAGTGGTCGCTCGTGGCTCTGGCTGCATGGCAACACCACGGCAATGTCTCTGAAGGGCAATTTCACCTGACACACAGCGTGATGATTCACATTGTTTGAGCATTATATTCCGGATAACACCCTGATTAGCACACGTGTGATGCAAGCGCGAGCAGACTGACTTCACCTGGCCGGGCGTGGCGCGTGAGTCTGAGCGCAGGATGCACGCGGAATCAGCGGTGCACGGTGAAAGTTCAGCCCAGATGAATTTATTGCTGTTTTCCTCGTTGTCAGTGATGTTGATTGAATTTAAAGATCACAAACGACACACTCGCGCGCACATATGCAGCTTGTCATCACACTCCCACATCCACTGGCAGCATTTTTCTTTTCTTTTTTTTTTTTTTATTTAAACTAATTGAATTAAGAGCCAATCCCTCTAATGACTGGAGATCTCTGAGATCCGTTTTTTTTTTTTTACTTCTAACTCAGAGGGAATTTGCTGACCGCTATGTTGCAGCTTTTATTTAGGGAGGTTCATTCTCTGCTGCTCTCTCCATCTCACACACACACACACAAAGACACATAATGGGTGTGTCTGAGTGTTTCCTCCTAAGAAAGCTCCAAACACATGATACTTTTTAAACAGATTAAGTGACATATGCAGCAAATCAAATGCGATTTTATTTAATCTTTTTGGAATTTCTCACTCTCTAATTTGTTTGCCTCTCAGAACCATAAAATATGTTTTAATATGAATTTATGATATTAATATTGCAAACATCTAGATTTCTTTTTTGAAAATAAACTTTCGTATAGAAATGTAATATATGTTGGATGGCTTAGATGTGTCCTAGAAGACTTTATCCTGGCTCACTTATTCGTTTGATGATTGATTCCACTTCTTTTGTCTTGCAGATTTCATATTTTGCTGTAACTCTATAACTTTTACAAAATAAGCACTCATTCAGATGCTCAGTAATGTTGAGTGAGCCTGCAGTGAGCTCACCCGACATGACCTAAGAGGGATTGTTGGGAAAGTAATGGAGAGTAAGCGAGGAGAGAGAGAGGAAACATCACAAATCACACCAAAGCTCCCCTGATGCCAAATAGGAGCACTTCTTTTCCCCTCTTCCTCCAGCCTTGTTTAAAAAACACGGAGGCTCTCTCCATTGGCAAGTTTTGGAGGGATCTGATCCATATGTTCTCAATTACCTCCCTCCGGTCCACATTGTCAGTCTGGTATTTCCTCCATCGTCCCACTTCATCCCCCCCCTTCCCTATCTATCTGGTCTCAAGTAATCTTGAAAAAAAAACCCTTACCCACTGGTCACATCTGAATACCTCTAATGGTAAGCATGACAACTTGTTGCTCACTTTTAAAGGACAATACATGGCAAACAGTACAATTTATTTGATTTTCTAAGGTGAGAAAACGTTCACTTTGTTTTTCCGGTTGCAAAATGAGATGAGGTGGTCATTTGAAGAGCAAAAGAGAAGCGTCAAAGTTACTAGCTTACGTACGGTTTCGATCTTCAGTAAACACATCTTGCTTCAATTGTGTTTTCTTGAGGCACGTGTTACTGAAATGCTAAGCTAAAGCCAACATGTTCGCTAAACTGTTTCGATGTAGTCATTGAACTTTAAACTTGTAAAGTAATAACTCAGTGTGGTTCAAGTTAATCTTGTGTTAAAATTGAACACAAAAGTTATTCTCATATATATCATAAAATTGCTTTGAACATCATAATTATTAGTGACTAGTGTTTCAGCTGCTTTCTGCACAGCTCATACAAATGTTAAGTATATTAATTCTGCATGATATTCACAAATCTTGCAGTGGTGATATTGTTGAAAACTGCATTAATTTGCGATAAATTGTCTGTTTGATCCTGGGCAACTCTCCATTTGGAATATATGAAAAACTGGCGTCATCCATTACAGTGAGAATCTGTTCATCCATCATCTTTAACCGTAGTGTCATGAGCCAGACTCAACCAATACATTTTTTTTTCACAATATTTCTGTCAAAAGTTTGAAATTGTACCAATAAACCAGCATAAAATTGTACTTGTTAGTAAAGAAAATTTAATCTGTGCAGCTTTATACAAAAAATTAACAAAACTAAAGCAGTAAGAGGCAGCAAATATTTGAATTGATGCAAAACAAGGCTCATATTGTTTCGTTTTTGGGTGCCTTAACACCCCTAAAATCATGTAAGGGGTGTTAAGGCAGTGTATCACTTAAAGTTCAATTACCCCACAGGCTGTAGTCACAAATAAGTGAGCTTCATAAGTGTTACATTTAACCTTTTCTTTGCCTCTACCTGACTCAGAAACCCAGCTCAAAAAAATCTGTTTACCCTTATATATTTTTTTTTTGCTGAGCTTGTCAAAGCTCCAAACTACAAAGCCAGCTGACTCGGCGGGTCTGCATACCCCAAAATTGAATCACCATCTGATTAAGTCTATTCATATAAAGTTAACTGGAAGTGTCTTTGTTCAGTGACCTCCCCCCTTGCTCCTGACCCCAACTGAGACTGCTCAGAAAGAAGGCTGAGAGGAAATGCAAGAAGTGACTGCTTGTTTCTGTGTCACGCTGTGAAGCTGTTGAAACAGAAGTGTCACAAGGCCTTTTTGCTTGCCTTTGAATGTTCCTACTAATGTGACTGTATGACTGACAGTAACTCACATGCTTTGCATGGGCATGAAAGAATAGTGGCAGATCCTTTTGACTGAGTGAGTCATGTTTCTTTTTTTTTCCTGTAAGAGCCTGAACTCCCCCGCATATCGATTTTTGTACTGCGCTGCACCCAAATTATCCAGTGAGTTTGATGAGTTTGAAGACTCCAACGCCTTGACAAAAAAGATGGAGATGTAGACAGAATAAAGAGGCCGAGCGACAGCAACAAAATTAAATTATATATAGTTTAGAAAGTAAACCAAATGACAGTGAGTCGAGTGCTCGGAAAGAAAGAGATGGGAATCTCTCTAATTGGACAGGATTGACAGCGAGATGCATGGCTCCCTCCAGACCATTAGAGAGGTCCGGGTGGAGAGAGAGTTTGTTCCCAGGAGGAGAGAGCTTGTCTTATGCTCAGCCATGAGGAAGAATCTGGCAGGGAGGCTGATGAGTGGAGAGAAGCCAGGGGAGAAGATGGGCCCCATTGTCCTGTTACGCTCATGAGGAAGAAGGGATGGAAGGGGGACACTCCTCACAAGGGGGGGGAAGAAGAAGAAGAAGAAGAAAAAAGGAGACAACAAAACGAGGAACTGGGGATGAAGGCAGGAGCGCCACACAAGACAGACAGGATGAGACGGAGAGGAACTGGAGAAGGGGAAGGAAGACGTTCTAAAGTTGTAAGAGGAAAACGACTCAGGAAGTGAAAGAGAAAGAAGGGAAGAGAAAAAGTGAGGAGAATGGAAACGGGGTGGAAGGGAAGGCTATGTTGGGAGGACTGGATAAGAGGGGGGAGGAAGAAAACAGGAAGAGAGTTATAATGCCGCTGTCGTCTTTGTTTCCTGTGTCCCTCGAGTGAGCTCTCCTGATTGGCTGGTTTTGGGGCTGGGAGGGAAGTTTATATCATGGCTCATTCTTCTGGAAAGAGACAGTTGTGTATTTGAGGATCCTGCTTTGATAAGGAACGGTTGGGTACTGAGGAGATGGGAATGCACAGGTTGCTACAAGTTGTTCTTAAAATTTAAAGGAACCAAAACTGTTGGTGAAAATTACATTAAGGGCTGTAACTAACAATTCATTAAGTAATCGATTATTGTATTGATTTATTCTGATGATTAAAAGGTTAAAAAATTGTCACATTTTGCTGATTTTTCATTTAGCCACTTAAGCCTTTGTTCTACACTAAAACAAATACATTAAAAAATGCAAAGAAATTATAATTTTTTTTTAATTAGAGAATAGAAGTGTCATAGCATTCCTTTACGAGTTTTGGAAAAAACATGTTTACAGACAAAAGTGATGTTTATGTTAATTGCAAACTGTATATAATCTTTGTACAGTTTTGGCTTAATACAGGCCCAAATATGTTGAGTGTGTATTAATTGATTAATCAACTATTTGACAATATTTCAATAATCAATTCATCATGATTAATCTTTTATCCCTAATCACATTTATTTCTATAAAAACAAATTGTGTTGTTTTGGGTATTTTCTTCTTCTGTTACTTTTTTCTTGATGACTTTTGAGCCATTAAAACCATCCATGTTCTCAACCATAAAAATTGTATTTTATTTTTTTACTTATGGTTGCGCCTTTGCATGCTTAGTGTTTCATTTTCAGCAAATGACCTCATCTGAGCAAACAATATTTCCCATTCTTACCAGCCCTGCATGCGATTTGCATCTTTAATAAATGTATCAAAGAAACAGTTCAGGTTCACATGGCAGGACTAAAATGACTTCAACATTTTGCTCCTTATTTTTCCACAGCCTTAAAGTACCATCTCTGTCAATTGTCATATAATATTAGTGTGGGATATGCATAGTTTAAACTGTCTTGGCACTTCAGCATAAGCCCCCATCGTTTTCCTTGTTGCCACTATTGGGGGTAAAACCAGTCAGTGCCAAAGGATTTGAATGCTACTTTCCTGGCTGCTTTGCAAATGCCAGCCAAAGTATTTCAGCTTCCAAGCTAAATTTTCTTTCAAATATTACATGGTCTATGCTCTATGTAAGTTTCACAGAAAAATGAGCAAAGACTAAACCACAAACATCCAAGGATCCACTGGAATCCACACATAAGCAGAAGCAAATTACATTTATTTTTTTAAATCAATTGTACTAAACATTTCTATAAAAAAGAGTTTGGCCATAAATAGCCTTAAAATAACATTGCCCCAAATTACTGCAATGTGTTTCAAAGCTAGCAATAGCATTGCTGCACGGCCAACTCATGCAAGAAACTAGAAAAGTAACAGCTGAAACTCCAGAGAACCACTGCTTTAAAAGTTATGGGATCGTTTTATCCATTTACCAGGATATGAGTCACAGGAATTACAAGCAAAAACAATAAATGTTTCCTTGGCACCATTTGTTTTCTGATATTCTGTGAGTCCGTCTCATCATTTGCTGTCTTGTTCTTTTAGGTTGGTGACAAGGTGATGGTGCTGAACCGCTTTGGACTGTGGCAGGAGGTGGCTGTGGTTCCAGCCAGCCACACCTTCCTCATCCCAGACGGGATGAGTTTTGAGGAGGCAGCTGCCCTCCCAGTCAACTACATCACTGCCTACCTGATGCTGTTTGACTTTGGCAACCTGCGGCCCAACCAAAGCGTCCTGGTCCATGCTGCTGCAGGTACAGCATCGCCTCAGACATGTTTTCAGTCAGTTGCTAACAGAGTCAGGATTAACTAAAAACTTATGAATTAAGTGAAATGGAAATGGAAAAACTGAAAATCAAATGTTTTTTTTGTTTTTTTTCACTCTGCTGAGCATGTGCATTTAAATTGTTTTCATTATAATTTACAAAATGTCTCCGTGATCATTTTACGGGTTGGTGTAAAAATATAAATAAATAACACAAAAACTACACGGAGATATGAAATCAGTGCTAAAATACAAAGTGTGCAATCTTAAAGCTCATTTCCCATTTTGGAACCCCTAAATTGCCTAAAATAGTCCATATTGGAATATTAAGCCATACCATGAAAAATATAGGATTTAAATAAAAAAATACTGAATCAATCAATCAATCAAATTTTATTTGTATAGCATATTTCAGCAGCAAGGCATTTCAAAGTGCTTTACATCATAACAAACATAAAAACACAAAGTCATGTAACATAGAATAAACAATCAAAACATTAATTTAGACCATCAAATGTATAACATCCATTTATCTAAATGTTTTACTTTGTGCAGATCTTGATCTTTGCAAGAAATTTTTTAATTCATTAAGTTTCAAATCCAACTCTAAACAAGTGGGTTTTAGTCTAGATTTAAAGGAACTCAGTGTTCAATCAATCCTCAGCTGCAGCTGTTTGATTGATTTGTTAGACAGGCCTGTGAAGACGCTGTTGCAGTAATCAATGCGACTAAAGATAAA